>OY992892.1:26402823-26604323 GCA_963921405.1 Cepaea hortensis | reverse complement strand
ATGACATATCTAGGCAAACCTTCTGGACTAGAGAAACAACAGTGGAAGATAAACTCAACAGACCACTGAGTGAACTAAAAAAAGAGTTAAATTCATACAAGAGACAACACTACAGTTATAGACAAATTTCAAGTGAACGAAAGAAGAAGAAGCAGCATGCAAGGCAGGTGACAATAACCATTTCCCCAAAGAGACCCCTGGTATTGCACCAACATGCTGTAATGATGAAAAAATAAACATGAAAAAGTAGAAACAGTGATATCTCAAATGAAATCACAAGAAACAATAATAATACTTGAGTCATGATCACTGATGGCTGCTCTGGATCAGGCACTTGATGAAGAAGTTTAAATTCATTGCTTTGTTTCTTTTTCAAATAATTCATCTCACACAACACAAGTATACAGTCTGGTTCAGACTCAAATTTTATTGTCAAATAATGAAGTAAAACAGCTTAAGTGATTGATGAACTATAATCTATATCTCTGTCATTTTCCTGCTGGCTTGATTAATTCACAAACGTTTAGTGTCAACTTCTTCCTATGTTGATGATGTTAAGTTTCAATGTTTGGCTACTTAAGAAAGGCAAAGAGTATGCGTTGGAATAGCGTGTACCGAGTGATGTTTATTTTTGAACTCTTACTCATACTTTCTCAGTCTGTGCCATCCATGACATCCTTTGCTTAATTCAAGCACTTTTAGTGTCATCTTCTTCCTATGTAGATGACGTTATTCTTCATCTGTTGGCTATTTAAGAAGGGGACAGAGACGTGCTTTTTTGTCGCATTCGCACTGCGAGCGCTAACAAGCCAAGTCGCATTATTCTGTCAAGAAGCCTGATACGCGGGAAAATGCCACGTGGAAAGTCCAACAACAAGAAACATGCTGTTGCCAAGATGTGCAGCATGGGAGCCGACAAGAAGAAGAAGAACGTCGAGAGCCCACCTGCTAGCTGCATCAAAGAGCCTGATACTACACCTATTACTGAAGCTACCACGAGGGAGAAGATTGACAGCCCAACTCAGTCAAGAACCAAGACAGCAGAGAAGGAGGAGAAAGACACCAGAGTTGGAAACACCGACTCAAAAACAGTCTGATGGGTTGTCAAGCGGATCCAAGTAGAGCTGACAGATGAAGAAATCCTGAAGCAGCTTCGTGAAGAGAATCTTCACATCCGATTCTTGAAGGTGGAGTGGCTCCTCACCTACTCCAAGATACCTACAACCTTGGCAGTAGTGACATCGGAGGGTAGCGAAATGCCGACCACAGTATCAATCAACGTGAGTATACAGCAGCCAGAGAGATTCATCCCAAGAGTCAATCAATGTTCAAGATGCCAGAGGGCCGGCCACAGCAGAGCAACATGTCGCAGTAAGACGGAAATCTGTCGATACTGCGCCGATCACCACGCCTTCAAGGAGTGTCCACTGGCCAAGCTGGACACGGACTTCCGAGCACCTAACAACAGAAGAAAGTGCGCCAACTGCCTCGGCAAGCATGGAGCAAGATACTTGGGCTGTCCATACCTGCAACGACACAGAGACGTCTTGAAGATAGCCATCACCACAAAGACACCATTCAACGAAGCAATGCGGAGGTGCGGGACAGCTACGGGCATCTCGCAAGATGAAAGAGCCCTACTACATAGCCAGATCGACGAGTTAAAGAAACAAGTCAAGGCACTGCTGACACCTAACCCGACCAGCAACGAGAATCTACTGGCGGAAATAAAGGAGATCCAGCAAAACATCAAGCGAGAAGTGGAACAGATGACCGCGCTGAAGCAGGAAAACGAAGAAATGCTACGCAATATAAAAGCGGAGAGAGAGAGCGGCTAAAAGCTGAAATGAAATCAACTCAAAACAAACCAGCAGAAGCCAGGCAAGAGACCGCAAAGAAGCCTCAAGAAACACAACAAAAAACCGAGCTGGAGACGCAAGATAAAACCAGCAGCCGAACCTCGACGCCCAAAAAATCCAAGGGGGAAGCAACATCCCGCCAGACAGCCGAAGAAAGCCAAGATGAGGAACCGTCCGACGCCACGGAGTGGTGCATAGCAGAAGAAAAGAAACAGGCAAGGCTAGAGGAACTCAGGCATGAGGAATACATGAGGAAACAGGAAGCAATAGGAAAGAAGGTGAAGAAACTCAAGGGGAAACCCATAGAATACCCGGAGATATTCTCTGACTGGGACACCGGCATTGAGTACTATATCGAGGACAGAGAGATCGTCCCATGGCTGACAACAGAGGAAACAATCGAAAAACAGCAAGAACTTAAAGACGAAAGTGAAAGAAAGCGCAGCAAGGTAAATAGGATCGAAAAGCTTCTACGGGCAATACACAGAACAAGAGACAAAAATACCAAATAAAAAGTCCTTTTAAGGACTGAAGGACTGCAACCATTGAAGCAAGGAGCCTGCGCCAACAAAGAAAGCAACAAGAGGAAACATTCACCAAGGACAGCCGCCGACCGATCCCCCAGCTCACGATGCATGGAGTGGGATAACGTAAAGTCCTTATAAGGACTGCAGCCAGTCAAGCCAGATGAGCCAGGAGCCTACAACAACAAAGAAAACCACAAGAACAGACGAGCACAAAGGATAGCCGCCGACCGATCCCCCAGCTGACGTCACAGACACAAATGATACATAACCAGTCCGAGATAGGACTCACAAGACAAGAATTAGGGTGAATAAACCCACAAAAACCATGGCTCTCAACAATAACCACAGCTGATGAAGCAGGTTAGACGAGGCCGAATTTGGAATTTTTGTTTTTGGAATTGGAATTGGAATGTGTGGGAATAACTGGAGTGCAATTATGTTGATTTTTGAACTCATACTTTCCTAAGTCTCTGCCATCCATCACATATTTTGCTTAAATTGAACACTATTGGTATCTACTACTTGTGTAGATGATGCTTATTTTCACTGTTCACATACATGTAGTCTTTGACCTGGGCAAGAACATATCTGGACCTTGCTGAAAGAAGTCGAAGCATGTGTTTTATTTTCATAGTAAAACAGTGTATAACATGAACATACTAACTCATATGTTGTTATTCATTCATTCATCATGTGTCATGCCGAAAAGCATGGGCGGTCATCTCACCAGTCATGGATCAGCTCAGTGTTCTTGTCTCAACCACACCACGCTGTCAAGCCATCCAGGTATTTACTTTTCTACCTTCCCCTTGTTCTTTTCCCCTCAATCTTGCCAGTTATCAAATTTTCCAATTTATTTTTTCTCAAAGTTAGTCGACAGATCATCCTCATTGCACATCGAACCATTCAGCCCATAAGTGCTTGGATCAATTCCTCAGTAAATCCTGCAGTGTGCAGCGGCTAACGACACCAGTTCTGTGTTGGTTTATTAATCTTCTTTGGCTTCCTGTGTAGTGTTCTTGTTTGGCCACACCTGTTTTAATTTGCTGTTCTCGCATCCTGACCATGGTTGTAGATTCACAATCATCACTTGGTTCTTGCGAACGACTTACTTCTCGTAAAGCATTCAGAATGTCAGCTGGTCCATGGCACGTCTGCCTTCCACAGTAGCCTTACCTGTGAGCTTGTCAGCCTGCTCATTTCCTTGTACACCCACATGCCCTGGCACGAAAATGAAACTAATCTTTGCCTGCCGAGACTGCTCTAGAGACAGCAACCACTCTCTTCGGATCCACCCCATCTCTATCTTCTTGAGCATGCTCATTGAGTCGCTAAGGAAACATGCCCTAGTGAATGTGTCTCGAGCCATGTTATTGCTTTACTTACTGCCATGACTTCCATAGTCAGGCTACTTATGGTCAAAGCGAAAGCACCAGAATCTTCCTTCATAATTCTCCCTCCGGCTTGAGCCATAAAGGCCCATGAATTTCTCACTCGTCGATCAACCGACCCATCTGTGTGAATGACAGCATCATCGTCTGACGAATTCTCAAAGATCAATGCTTGTGCTTCCGCCTCCACAGCAGCAGATTTTCTTATCTGCATTTTCTGTCTAGTTGGATGCAAACTGAAAAGGACATACAGAAATCTGTTGGCACTTGTACCCACTCCTTGCCAGGTTCTAAGACTTCAAGTGAACACACCTGTTGAAGTGTGGCAGTCTGGGAAATTATTTTCCACAAACCGCCAAAACTTACTTGAGGCATCTACCAGGATATTTTTTTTAAGTGAAAGGTCGAGCACTGAGACTTATAGGTGACCCGATAAACTCGAGTTAACCCTCACAGGAAATGAAGTTGGGCTTTCCAGTCAAGTAAGGTCACAACCAACCTATGCTTTTGTCTCAAGCTGTCATTGGACAAAGGTAAAAGCATTATGTTGCAGAATTTATGGGTACAAAAAAACGTCCGCCTGGTCTGAAACAGGTATGGCGGGAAGACAGGACTTTGAACCCAAAACAAGGTCGTAGAGGGGTGAAGGAACTTAGGATAATGAGAGAGAGAGAGAGCCAGACTACGTGCAGTGAATTGATTGGAGAGTTCCCCACAAGGTACAGGGAAGACAAGTCCATGTGACTGTAGGATGCAAAGTAGCACCAGAATTGGTAGAATATATATATACAACGGAATCCAGTCAGTTGGGAAAGCGGAGCAGGAGAGAGAGAGAGAGAGAGAGAGAGAGAGAGAGAGAGAGAGAGAGAGAGAGAGAGAGAGAGAGAGAGAGAGAGAGAGCTGTTCAGAGCCCCATGCTGTAAGTGCCGAGGAGACAAGAAGTGATCAAAGACGAATAGGTGCACATACCGGAGTTCGTCTAGATCTCAGGGAGAAGGAGGATCACTAGAGAATCTGTGGATCCCGGGAAGGTTAACCTGGTCAACAAATGCCCGCAGAAGTCGGATGTGTCAGCTAACGGCGCAAGAACACAGCTCTGCTGTAAACAGGCACAACGCAATCACGTCCGGAAAAAAACTCTGGATGAAAGCAGAAGAAGAAGAAGAAGAAGAAGAAGAAGAAGAAGAAGAAGAAGAAGAAGAAGAAGAAGAAGAAGAAGAAGAAGAAGAAGAAGAAGAAGAAGAAGAAGAAGAAGAAGAAGAAGAAGAAGAAGAAGAAGAAGAAGAAGAAGAAGAAGAAGAAGAAGAAGAAGAAGAAGAAGAAGAAGAAGAAGAAGAAGAAGAAGAAGAAGAAGAAGAAGAAGAAGAAGAAGAAGAAGAATCTGTGGATGACAATCAACCAAGGTAGATAAGCCAAAAGGGAGAGGAAACACAGATTCGTGGAGTCACAAAGTGGTGGAGAAAGCCACTTGAGTTGAAGGACTGCTTGCTACAAGGAAACCACTGCAATCGATAGCTAAAAGTCGAACAGTACGAAATTAGCCAAGAGGAGATAGATTTGTTGGGGTCACACAGAAGACTGATAGTCAAACAAGTCTGGGAGAAGTCAGGTGGGACCCACAACGAGCGATATACAGTGAGCAATCAACTGTGAAGCCCAGACATGCAAACACTAGCTGGATGACAGGACCTAACTTAAGTTAGTGTAAGATTTAGTTAGATACTTGACTATAGTTGGATGCGTGTAATGCTACTCTAGTTCAGAAAGTTATAGCAAATTACTGCAGGCAAACTTGCCAAGGAATCATGAGTAGTCGACAAAGGCTCGGATCGACTGTGACGGCCGGTAAAGGACACATATCTAACTAATTAATTGTGATAACAGCTTAGTTCAGAAAGCGATGGCAAATTACTGAATGTAGAAGTCACAAACGACCGACAAATATCATGGTCGGTTACGATGTCCTGCTGATCAACCAGCTAGACTAGAGTGCTGTGAGTTGAATTAATCAATTAGAGAAGTAGAGGGTAGATAAACTTAACATACAAATTAAGCAATTAGATATACGACAATTAACGTGAATTAAGACAACGGATTAAAAGAGCATAACAAGATGAGGAAAAATGGAATGAAAGGCCACTGCAAAATGTAAACACAACAGGCAATGCATGTACTAAAATCAGCCACTATGCCAAACCAGGTAGAGGGCAGGTAACTTAATCCTGCCCATGATAAAAGGCTGGCACAGGAAGGAATGAATGCCTATTGTTCATTAAATGAGGGGCTAATAAGGACGGATTCTGTGACCGTACAGTTGGTGCAGACAAACAACTAGCCCCAAAGTTAAAGGCGGTGGGTTAGGATCTACACGAAAATCAGGGGAAAAGATTTAAATTATTTTTAGTTCAGTATTATGCAGCGCATCGAGGAATAAAAGTTACTAGCAAGAGTTTAATATATGTTGCTAATAATGTATTAATTGCGTTGGGGATCTATATTATCAGTGATAGTATTAGATGTTAACCCCCCCCCCCCCCTCCCCCGGTAAATGGAATATGTACAATGGAATTGCTGCTACGGGATAAATGACGGCCAGTGGAATTCCTTTAGGATTAGCTCTTTTCTCGAGGCAATTAGTAGGTAGTAGTCTCTGAAAGAATAGTAGCTGGTGACGCTCATCCACCAGTCATTTGCAGCATTTCCCTGATATCCAGTTGCATACTGTAGTACTTATCTCTCTTCGATGTCGTTTTGCATTATTTTTACGTAATGCCGGTCTCTCTGGCCAAGGGGTTACAACACTTTCTCCGTAATCCCATTTATCACGCAGAGTCTCGTAGCGGGCAAGAGCTGGAGGCGGTTCGACCCCCGCTGGTGACTTGTGGGATAACTGAGCCGGCTGCTCAGAAAGCAATGGCAAACTACTGAGCCTAATCTTGCCAAGAAATCATCAGACAGCTGAAAGATGCTGCTGTTGACAGCGATGTCCTGTAAAAAGGATATGCAAATTTAAAAAAAAAAAATGTTGATTTATACACTGTAGTTGATGCACGGGTTATCTTATCTGTTATCTTGGATATTGTCACCCTGTTACTGCTCAGAAGGAAATAAATATGCCTTTCATAGAGACTTGTCAGCCTGAGGTTGTGTGGGTTGACCTAGGGCCCTTATAGTCTATACACTCATCTATAGCTTGACACTATACCACAGATCATTGATGGGGCGATTGTATTATTAGCGGTCATCCTCACGAGGAAAATAAATCTAATCTATCTCCCATCATTTCTCTCTCCCTTCTTCCTCTCTATCATCTCTTTATCTTCCTCTCCCTTCTTCCTCTCTATCATCTCTTTCTTCCTCTCCATCTTTCAATCCTATCTCCTATCACAGAAGAATGTCTTCGGCTTGACCCATCCACGACCTTCCTACTTTTAACCTGCTGCCCTTTACCTTCTTAATTTCACTATGCAGAGACTCTGAGGTAGGCACATGCTCTGCAAATTTGTATTCTGTCTCCAATGGTTGGAAAATCAAGAAGATATCACATCGCCCTGCATGCTGTATCTCTTGCACATCCAATAATAATATGCATAGTTTCGTTTTATATCCTTTCCATCTGCTTACGGATGAGAGTCAGGATTGCCATCGCATACTCAAAAACAGACATTACCAGCCCCTCATATAGAAGACATTGATGGCGTTGCTCACAGTTTGCTGCCGCCATCACACGCATCGCTGCCAAAACCCACTTGGCCTTTGTTATCACCTGGTCTGTGTGTTCATTATAAGCAAGGCTTCGATCAAAACGTATCCCCAGGTAATTAATTGCCTGCATTCTTTCCAGTCTCTGAACACAGATTTACAGTTGGTGTTGGAGTGTTAACAATATGATTATTCAAAGAGAACTATGTCACTGCTGCCTTTGTTGGGTTGACCACTGCCCCAGATTCTCATAACGTGACCAATCAATGTTGACTGTATTTGTCTAATTTCTCTAATCAGTGTCCATCCATCATGTGCCACGCCGGTAAGCGTGGGCGATCATGATTCGTCATCTATCTCGATCACCAGAGTTGTGGATCAGCTCAGTGTTCTTGTCTCAACCATACCACGTGGTCAAGCAATCCAGTTATTTACTTCTCTGTCTTACCCTTGTTCTCTTCCTCTCGATCTTGCCAGTTGTCACCAAGTTCTCCCATTTATTTCTTCTCATAACATGTCCAAAATATTTTGACTGTCTATACCTAATTTCTCTAATCAATTTACAATTTTCATTTGTTTCTTGTAGTACTTGGTCATTGGTTTTTCTGTTGTCCATGGTATTCTTTGCATTCTCCTCAGAAACCACATTTCCATAGTCTAAGGTGCTTGCAAATGTTAGGGTTGGACAGGAAAAGAAGACGTTATTAGTAAAGAAAATAGACCGGGAGACACAGACGCAGACAGTTAATACGATAGAGAATAGTACTCAGACTCAAATAGATACTGTAGAGAAGACAACCCAAGTATGGCCAACCAAGAAAATAACAAAGGGAAGTCAAACCAAGGTAGTAGAAATTTTGAAACCACCTCAGGTGAAATTAGAAAAGGGAGACACAGTTAAATTTAAGGAGGATAGACAAACAAAGACAAAAGATACCAGGAGGAAAATTAGAAAAAGTGCTAAGGCCAGGTCTGAAACAAGTTTACTAGTAAATGTAGGTACGACTGATGTATCAGATGTCTCAGATTTCGACATTGAATATATCCCTGACCGGGCCATGACAGGTAATGGTAGGAATAAGAAAAATATCAGGTGTGCTGGTTCCGACTATAGAGAGGCTACTTCCTCGTCTGCGGTAATATACGGTAAACCGGTTGATGGAACTATAATTAGTGAATCTTCGGAGGATGAAGTAGGGAGGTATAAGACATATACTGAATATAGTGAGCAGACTGACGCGATAAAGACACAAACAGCAAATAGAGGTAATAGAAATAAAACAGTTAAGAAGAAGAAAAGTAATAGGGAGATAGCAGGAATAGAAATTAACCCGACTTGTACAGAAGATGACGCGAGGAAGATCAAAGAATATATGTTGTTAAGGCCAGAGTACTTTACCGATAGTTACAGATATTAAAAGTGAGGTAGATATTAGGAGGCAATTTGCTACGATTAGAGCTGAAAAGTTGAATGAAAATGAGCTGTTTAGTGATAGATCACGTCGAGAGGTTGTTCTGAGACGTTGGAAAAACGGTTTCTTCCGATCTTTCGTATTTAGAGCTGCACGGTTAGAAAGAGCAGGGGGTATACGGGAGGATTGAAGTATTTGTAATTGAGGTTGGAGTAATTCGAGTTTGATGCGAGTTATTGTCTAAAATAGACAAACTGAGATTGTTTTGTATCACAGTAAGTGGTATATGGCTGGTATAGCTCGATGGAGTTATTTTGTGCGGTGAATAGTGAAGCGGTGGAGAATCAAGAGATATATAATTTTAGGGTTGGTGTGTCTTGTGTTTTTTCAATTGTAGTACTTAAGTAGGGATAAGTGAATCAGTTATCGAGTTATGATAGATTGGGAAGTGCGGCTGTTATAGCTTGACAATAGTGTGAGAAAAGAGACAAGATAGAAGAGGTAGACAGAATGTTCAAATTGTTTTTCCAAGAAAACAAAGTGTTGAGTATTTGAGTTCCGGAGTGGTTTGTGTGGTTACGCTATAGAGAATTACAAGTGCAGAGAATATCCTTGCATGCATAGTGTGCATAGTGTAGGCAACCTTGTGTTTGGTTGTGGTGATTGGAGAGTGGATGATTTAGAATTTGAGGTGTCTTCTATCTGGAATGACTGGATGGAGTAGTGCTCACAGTAAGTGATGTGTGGTGGAGTGTCCGATATAGTGTAGAATTGGCACGGAGAGAAGTAAGGTCATTATGAATGTTGTTACTAGAGTTTATACGTGTCTACGCCGGGTTAACTCAGAGATTATGAAAGAGGAGTGAATGGTTGAGAAAAGTTGAAGTAAAAGAGTAGTTGGATTGTGAAAATTTTTTGACATGATGACAGATATTGAATTAACGTTTTGTTTGTTGTTTTATGAAGCAGATTCAATATCGTTGGTGGCGGATGTATTCTGATATGAGCCGGGGGCGGAGGAAAGAGAGAATATAGCGAGGACGTACACAGTATGTCTCATCAGAGTGAGGTTTGTCGTGATGGGCTATTGATAAATCTGATAATGATGGTTAGTGTGTAAAAGGGATAGGTGTGCTAGATTGTGTGTGTTGAGCTGGTTGGCCGGATGCGTTTCTGGTTGGTGTTCCGAACGTGGTCCGAGAGATGTGGGTGGTGTGAGTGCCGGTGCAGTATAATTGAGGAGTTTATAAGGAGAAGACATATGAATGAACCAATGTGTTGGATGAGAGACGAGGAATTGAGTAGTCTGTGTAAATAACCAGCTGAGCGTGAGAATGTTATGAGGAGAAGATTTTGAAAGGTGATGGTTGAATATGCGAGTATTTGCTTGTTGGTGATGGTGATGAAGTAATTGTGGGGAAAGAAGAAGTGAATAAATCTGAGAAAGTTGTTATGTAAAGAGGAATGAAGCATGTTAGAATGGAATGTTGGTTACGAGATTGAGGAAAATAACTGAATGTTAATATAGTGATGTGGGAGAATGGAACGGTTGTTGCGTCGGGTGGATGAGAGAGTCGAATCGCGGGAATGTCTTTATGAGGTGGAAGTTGTGGTAGTTGTTAGCACATGTTCAGAGAAAACTAGATAGACAGAAGATACAAGTGAGAAAATAAATAGGCTGGGTTGCGACTGATTAGTAGGTGGAAGTGGCTGTTGAACTTCCAGAAATTGAGATATGATTGGTCATTTGTGCTAGTGATTTCTGTTGGGGGTATATATTATTTTGCATTATTGTGGAAAACCCTGTCCGTAAAAGCGACAGAATTAAGGGGGAAAAGGGTGTGTATTTATTTGTTGAATTGTTTTTAATTGCTTCTTGTTTGGAAGGAGTTAGCATTACAGCGTTTTCAGTTTGTAGTTGTATATATTATGTTGTATAATGTTGGGGGATAGACGCTGTCCATATAAGCGACAGATTTTAGGGGGGAAATGTGTTGTATCTTGATTTATAGTCTTATAGTCTTCATTACTTTTGAAACATTCATTGTTAGCATATTAGTTTGGCCAGTTGTTTTGAGTTGTAATTTTAAGTCCGTAAAAGTGACAGAATTATTATGGTATTTATGATTGAGTTATCGTTGACCAGCCTTGGATTTGGTTCTAAATAATGTTGCTTTGTTTTTTTGTGTTGATAGAGTTTCATTTACGTTGGGTTACAACCTAAGGGTGTATTTGACGTTGTAAGAGTGGCCAAGGGCGTCCCTCAATTGGAGTAGTTGCAAGTTGAGTTGTTAGGATGTGATGCCCATAATAAATGGACATATTAATTGCGTCCTCGGGATTTGTTTTGTGGTCACTATAGGTGAAGTTATGATCAGAGCCATGATATTGATGATGTCCATAATAAATGGACATTTTGTGGTGTCTTCGGGTTGCTGTGGGGATTTAGGAGATACATATTGTGATATCTTCGGGGTGCTGTGGATTACATCATAACCTAAAGTAACTAGGAGATGGATATCGTTCAGTGCCATGATGTTGCAGGGTTTTAAGAGGTGCCCATAATAAATGGACATAGATAGCATCTGGGGTTGCTGGGGATATCAGCATGGCCTGGGGTGGACATGGATTGAGTGCCATGAGGTGGAGGTTTTGGGAGGTGACGCGGGATGCCCATAATATACGGACAGAAAGAATTCGGGTTGCTGTGGATTACAGCATAACCGAGGTGAACACGGGTTGGGCAACGTTCAGAGCCATGATGTCGGGGATTTTAAGAGATACATATTGTAGTAGCGTTGGGGTGCTGTGGATATCAGCATAACCAGGGGTGTTCATAGATTAAATGATGTGGGTGTTTTTAGGAATTGATGGCCATAATAGATGGACAGATAGAAAGTATCTTTGGGTTGTTGTAGTCATTGATTAAATGTGGACAGTTTTAAGCCTTGATCCCCATAATAGGTTTATCGGGTTTTTACAAGTACGAGGGTTTGTGCTTGGAGTTTTTAGACTTTATTGCATAAAGTCTCAATGAGACAATGGAGGGTAAATGTGAGTGTTTTTGGATTTTGGAAGTGTTCTTCTTATCTTCTCTGGTGCGCACCATTTCTGTGTCTTTCTATCCTGTGTGTTGTGGGTCGTTTCAAGTTATGTAGAATTTTAAAACATTTTAATGATTAAGAGTGAAGTAAATGTAATAACTTTAATAATGGTGATGTATACATGTTGATAGAGTACAAGAATGGAATCTAGTGAGGTCTTAAGCGGATTGCTGTGACCATGAGAAAATGATAACGAAGAAGAAGCATTAATAGTCCATATATAGTTGAGTATTTGAGTAAGGTGCTGGGGAATAGCAGATAGCTATAATTTCTATGAGTATGTGAGTAAGGTGCTGGGGAATAGCAGATAGCTAAAATTTCCATGGGTATTTGAGTAATGTGGTGGAGAATAGTGAATAGCTGTAAATTCCATAGGTAGTTGAATAATACTGGATAATTATGAAGGAAGTAATAGAAGTCGGGAAGACTCCTATGAATGGGTTGATTTTGACTTACAATGATATATGTTTGTATAGAATATGTTAAGTTAGAATTTCCTTTGCGGGAATTTTTTGTGTGGAAATTATGGGTTGAGTGTTAAAGTTAAGGAAATCATAGGTCTTGGTCATAGGGAAAATAGGCATCTATAACAGAGTAGTCTGTTATAGGAGTTGGGTGGCATTGAGGGGGCTAGCTGGTGCGCAACGTAAAGATTTTAGTATTGAGCATTGCACGGGTGAGCACCATAATTGGAGGTAGCTATGGGGGGGGGGGGGGGTGTCGTGATGTGTCAACGGGGAGTTAGAAGTTAGTAACCGCGGTACCATCAGCCCGATCGGCCGCCGGAGTTTGGTTCCATCTGGAATGCTGCTTGATGTATTCAAAGTTTTGTACCTTAATTGTCAACCGACTCGAGTATTACTCTGCCATTGTTTTGATACGACAAATGAATAAAGGATGAAACCGAAGGCTGCGGAATTGAGTTGTTTATAGTTCAAGATCAACCACTATACATCACAAATAACATTGCCTTCCCTACACTGCTATACTTTCTTTAACTTTACCCTTAATGTACCTGTAAGTAATCTGTGATCACTATAACAATCAGCACTGGGAACTGTTTTTGCAACTGTTTATGCATTTCGAAACCTTCTGCTAATAAGAATGTAATCTAGTCCTGCTGTCAGGACTCCTCCATGTCCATACTCTTCCAGAGTGTTGTTTAAACCAGGTGTTTACTATAATAATTTCCTGCTCTTTTGCCAATTCTACAAGTCTGTATCCTCTTTCGTTTCTCTCTCCCAAACCATGGTTTCCTACTGTGCATCCATCACCTTGATTTCCTACTTTTGCATTGAAGTGACCTATTATGATATTCATTTATGAAATTTTATATTTCTTTCAAGCAGACTCTTTGTCATTATAAAATTCCTCTATACTATCTTCACTGCATTCTCCTGTTGGGGCATTGTTACATGACGGGTCAGTCATTCACGCCCCGAGTCCACCACACTTGTCTAAATGCTTTTAATCTTGAACGGAGACCATCCGGATAGCCTGTATATAAATAGCATAGAATGTTCTCGAACTGGGCAGGGAAGAGAGAAGGCGCATGCCCATCATTTGATTGGCTAACCCTTGGGTGGTAACGCGTTTTGTGTAGGCCAAATCGAATGTCCTAGCAGTAGACATTTTGATTTCAACCGGAGCGGTGCTATCAAAGATGGGGTGACCCTTTTGTGCCCCAATAATTCTGTAGGATGTGATTTTTCCACACCTCAGAGAACAAGGAAGGTGGAGAAGGCTTCTTTATTGGGACATAAAAATGAAAGTCCCTACCTCAGGACTGCCATTCCCTTATCAAAAAGTGGAACTAAAATACTTAGAACCACCAAAACTTTCAGGAAGCTACCAGCCTAATTCTGTAAACTCATTTGTCAAAGCTGTGAGTACTGAACGGGTCATTCATTAAACCCATCACAGGATGGACTCCTCTATTATCACTATGACAGAGATCACCTTCAATATTGGAAGTGAATATCCTGATTCATATAGAGTGACCTCCTGGACTCAGTGTCTCAGACAGGCCATGAACAGATAGTTGCTGTGTGCCTGAAACTTATCATTATTTACTCAAGTCTGGATGGTCAGTATCTTGGGAAATACCTACTCAAGAATGATGGTAGAATTCATGGGAGGAGGCTAGCCTGAGTTGACCGTTTATTTCCAATATCTGGATTATCATACGTGGTGTTCTAAAACAAGAACAGGTATCTTGTGTTTATCCCCATCTGGAACATTGTGTAGTTGTGGTCATGCAGTGGATTATTGACTTGGGATTTTCACCTCAAGAACACCCAGCATGGTGCTCACACAGTGGTTGTTTGTTGGGACTTGAAACTTGTGTGAGGTCAGACTTGTAGGGTGATATGCCGCAGTGTCGTCAGCTTCACCGGCAGTCTGGTCATCATTGAAATTCATCACAGATTTAACTCTTCAGATACTGATTCACAGGAGGGAGTGTATTGCATGAGACATAGCATGGAAAAGCTGTTGCCTGGAGCTTTCCCAACACCACTTACTGGTGATAACAGGATGATAACAGACCAGATCCAGCAGTATTTACCTATGACTTGTCCACTCAAACACTCTTAAAAATTTTCCTCAGTGAAGAATGAAGGAGATAACATTTGTTAGATTAAATCTGTGAGGACGAAGAAGTAGGTTGGTGAGGAGCTTTAGTTGGAGAGGAGGAGAGTTGTGGTGAAGATTGAGATTAGGTTGGTGGGTAATTATGAGAATGGCACCATGTTTTTTATCTGTAGGCATATTCTGCATATATGTATGTTTATTACATGCCTTGTTGAAATGTAGAAGTGGCAAGGAGAAACCATTGATCCTTACTCAACCCCCACATTCAACTTTAAAGAGTGTTGTTGTAACCAGTGTTTTTTAAGTACATGTCCCAGGTGAAGGTCTTGTACAGTTACTGTCAAGTAATGTTCCTGGTGAATGTCTTATTCTACTGTTGTTGGTTATGGTGAATTGTGAAGGTCCTGTATGGATGTTGTCCAGTATCTTTCATGATGTATGACTTGTTCAACTGTTGGTGTAATCATTTCCTTGTGAATGTAGGTCCAACTTTTGTCAAGAACCTGTCATGTAGATGTTCTGTCCAACTGATGTAAAGTACAGTTATTGTTATTGTTGTTGGTCACTATGGTTGATGCCTACATGTCTAAGTGTACAACTGAAATATGTCACTTTGACACAAATAAAATAAAGGGGAGATCTAAGGTGGCTGACTGAAAGCACACTTTCAACAATATAGTGAGGGAGCTACTTTCCTCGGTTGGGGTGGCAACTAGTCAAGATCTCTCCTTGGCCTTTGAGGGGACCTTTTCCTTCTTTTATAAATTTTCTGTGTAGATACTTGGGCTTGTCTCTAAGATGCACAGTGGGGGTTCCGAGCCAGGAAAACTGGTTCCTAAAAAGGGCTTAAGCGGGAATGATTATCTATCTCATTTAGATGCCTCTAGGCAAAACTTGCCAAATCATTTCCTATATCTTGTCTATCTGTTATACAAGATATATTTACAGAGACTACTTCTAATAAGGGCCTCTGTCTTCTCTTAACATGCCACAGGCTCATACTTGAATGATGTTTATATTAAAAAGTCTGCCAATTAATTTAACTAGTAGAACTGTCTGACACAGCCCGATATCCTTGAACAGATTTTGATGTTTGCCGATCCAAAATAATTGCTACCCGTTTCTGTCATTCTTTTCCTCCAGAATAAACAATCTTGAAATCTTCATCTGTCTTAATCCCATCTCCTTTTCATCTCGTTTCATACATCCCTAATATATTACTCTTCTCTCTTTCCATTTCTTGTTTGATGTTATCTAATTTTCCAACGTCGCTTAAAGTCCTAACATTCCATGTTGCTAATTTTAATGTCCCTGTCCTTTTCTTGTGATAATCTGTAATTGGCAGTGACCATACTGGCCGGTGACGCTAGCCATCGTGAAAGTATTCTTCTGCCTACCAGTTCTGCCTACCCTAATCAGTGTACAATTTCATTTGCTTCTTGTAGAACTTGGTCATTGTTTTTTCTGTCTGTCCATGATATTCATTTTACTCAGAAACCACATTTCCACAGCCATCGGATGTTTTTCAACTTGTCTGCTCATTGTCAACGATACAAGTTCTATGTAGCACCTCAACACTCTTTTTCTCATTGCAACTGACATCTTTTTATTGGTCAGAATGTTTTTCATCTTGCAGAAGATGTTCTCTTGTTCTAATCTCTTCAAGGCATCTCCCATCAGATGTTATGACTATTCCGAGATAATTGTACTGATTCACTTGTTTAAGATTTTAGTATTTCCTTCTTCCTGGTGATGACCATAATCTGTGTCTTCCTACAACATGTTGCAGATCCTGCTCAATGTCTGCAATCAATACTGTATCATCCGCATATCTAATGTTACTGATGTTACTTCCCCCAATAATGATTCCTTTCATATATAATACTTTTCTGAAAATATTTTCGCTGTACAGGGAAAAAAGATCTGGAGACATTACACATCCCTGTCTCACATCTTAATAGGCTGATAATGATCACAGGTAATAAATATAGAATTACATAATTCAGGAGGTATATCTCCAGTATCATATATTGTGTTCAGCAGTCTGGTGACTTGGTCTATTCCATATTCTTCTAAGGCATTGATCATTTATGTTGTGATGTTGTCTGAACTGGGGGTCTTGCCAGGTTTCATGTGGTTAAGAGCATTCTGAACCTCCATCTTCAAAATTGATGACCTTCATTAGTTTTTTGAATATCATACTGTTCTCTGGTATCACCATAAAGGTTTTTCACATAATCTGACCATACATGTAAAATCTGATCTTTTTCTAGTATGATTTTCCTTCTTTTGTGGCAGCCTGTTGATGTACATGTTCGTTTATTAGTAAGATCCTGAATTCTTTTGTGCATTAATTTGGTATTTTTACTGGTGTGTTGTTTTTCAATTTCTATGCAATTTTTCTTGACCATGCTTCTTTTGCCTCCTTACATAATGTTCTGACCTTTCTGTGAATTTTGTTGTGTCTTCTTGTTTCCATTAGTTCTATAATGCCTTCAGTCATCCATTTCTTATGACCCACTTTCTTTAATTTTGGAAGTTTTTACTGCAGCCAAACTGACTGAATTCTTCAACATTTCCTATTGATCATCCACATCTTGAAATAGGACCTCTAGATCAGACAATATATTGAATATATATGTACTTCTATGTTGAAATTGTCTTGAATGTCTTTGTAATTTTTCAATGTACACAGATCATATTTAGTGTTTCCTGGTGTGTACTTGACTTTCTTTAACTTTACCTTCAATGTGCCTGTAAGCAATCTGTGCTCACTATAACAGTCTGCATTGGGAACTTTTTGCGATTTTTAACTCATTTCTAAACCTTCAGCCAATCAGGATGTAATCAACCTGGTTTCTAATCCTGCTGTCAGGACTCCTCTATGTCGATAATCTTCTATGATGTTGCTTAAACCAGGTGTTTCTGACAATCATTTCCTGCTCTTTTGCCCATTCTACAAGTCTGTATCCTCTTCTGTTTTGTTCTCCCAAAGCATGTTTGCCTACTGTGCATCCATTGCCTTGATTTCCTACTTTTGCACTGTTATGATATTTATTTCTGATTTTTTACATTTCTTCAACACATTCTCCATGACATCATAAAATTCCTCTATACTATCGTCACTGCTTTCTCCTGTTGAGGCATATATTTGAATGACGTTTATGTTAAAAGGTTGCCAATTAATTTTACCAATAGAGCCCTGTCTGACATTATCCAATATCCTTTAATAGATTTCGACGTTTGCAGATCCAAGATAATGGCTACATCTCTTTGCCTTTCTTCTCCTCCAGAAAAAATAATCTTAAAATCCTCCCGTCTTAATCCCTGTTCCTTTCCATCTCATCTCGCATATTCCTAGTATATTAATATTCTCTCTTCCCATTTCTTATGTGATGTTATCTAATTTTCTATCTTCGCTTAAAGATCAAACATTCCATGTCGCTAATTTCATTGTTGCTGTCCTGTTCTTGTGATGTTCCATGATAAGATGAAGCATGATAAAATAGGCAACTTTCAAGAAGGTAGCTTTCTGTTGCTTTCCTTCTTGGCAGTGACCAGACTGGCCGGAGACCTTAGCCATTGTCCCGTTAAAGAGATCATCTGCCCACTGTAGCAAAACTTGAGACCATAACCAACAACTACTCATCGGCTGCCCTCAAAATTTCATCCACCTAACACTGTTATACCATTGCCATTTTATTTTATGCTTTAAAAATATTAAATAATATTTGTAGTTTTAGCTGAAATGATTTCTGAAAGAAATTGCATAAAACATGTTTGTTTAATTTCAGAAAGCAAAAATTGAAGATGTTCTACACTTTCAGAACAGAAACAAGAACAGATGGTCTTGTTTAAAACAAAATGGTTGTCTTAACAGATTCAGTCCCAAACAAAAAGTAGGTGTGAACAAAACAAAAATGGTTAGAGGAAAATGGGAAGTAGGGGTGTGTTACAGTTATGACTTAAAAGTTGTTAATAGACAGACATGTTGTATTATATATAAAATTAAAGGGGTAGCATAAGAAAACTACTGTATGTAAGCCCTGAGTCAGATTATTAATCATCTCACAGCACTTAATCAGTTAAGTTGTATAAGTATTTAAATAAAGTAGTTTACATTAGCCGGTCTCCCTGGTCTAGGGATTACACGACTTTCTCCGTAATCCTGTATACTCTCATGAGTAACATGACGTGCGCGAGAATTGGTAGCGGTTCTCTCCACGTCGGTAACTTACGAGGTATGTGAGCCGGTCGCTCAGAAAGCAATGGCAAACTACTAAGCGTAATCTTGCCAAGAAATCAACAATCAGCTGAAAGATGCTGATGTTGACAGCAATGTCCTGTAAAGGATATGCATTAAAAAAAAAACAACAAAGTTTACATTACTGGGATTAGCATTTTCACACCATATATTATGCATTTGATGCTGTGAAGAAAATAGTCCTCTTTATCTGCTTACCTCCTTCTTGTTGGAACCATTCCTGTTGTACTTGTGTCTTCAACTGATGGAGATTTTGTTTTCTCATGATCCACGGAGTAAACAGGTGAGGACAGGCCCTCATTTTTTAGGTCATCTTTTGTATTGTTATCAGTGGTCTGGAAAAAAAAAAAACATATCATTCATTATAAGAACCAGTCTCATTTTCATTATGGAATTTTAATTCATGAAGTAACAGGGACCTGCTGACACAGTATAAAATGACCATTTTGTGACTATAATAAATAACATTGTCATTGTATTTCGCAAGCATCACTCCTGTGCGCTGCTAATAAGGTCTATGGATGATCATTTTCTGTGATGATAGCATAACTTTCAGTACCTTTTCTTTCATTTAATTTATACAAATACCTTGGATAGAAGCCTGTCCTTTAGGGATCATTTGAAGTGATGGTTACAAAATGTAAGAAGGGGCTCAATGCAATCAAGAGTATGACAGCAAGGGACATGGAACAGTATATGCTATTTACACTTTTCCAGCACTTGATCATTTCACTGTTAGAGTATGGAATGAGAATGCTCAGTCTCAAAGAGTCAGCTAGTGAAACTAGAGCGCATATAGAATGAAGCCATGAGGATGATTCTGGGTTGTACATATTGGGGTGTTTGTGATACATCCTGGCGTTGCCAACCATTGCATACAGACTCAAGGTATTGCAGGCAAGGTCATACCTCAAGGTAGCTGCGGACAAGGAACAACTCCTGCATTATTCCCTGGATGCAGTCAAGGGGTACAGGCTGCTAAGTGGAAGATTATGGAAGGCTCAGGTAGAAGATATCATCAGAGAAGTTTGCACACTTGAGAAGATTGGCAGAGACGTGTGGGTCAGAGTGCCGAATAGACATTCAGACTCGTGTTGGGTTATAATCACATTGGGTCGTGAGAATAGGGTGTGGTCAGGAGGCACTACGGAAGCAGAAATTAAGCAATTAGTTCAGGACTACTCTCATCCTGGTGATGTGTTTATCTATACTGATGGCTTTGTGTTAAGAGGCAAAAGAAGTACCTGGGGATTCATATAAAAAAATGGCAGATGTTTAGAAGAGCTTGGCATATGACACCACAACATCATCTGGTCGACAGTTATCGCTCAGGGGTAAAGCAAGATGGACATATAATAAGATTGCAACGGGTGCCATTAGTATTGGAAATCTTTGCTGGCTGTTGAAGGTGAGGACTGAGCGCTTATGGGAATGCTCAGAGTGAAGTGATGTCGGTTCTTGACTCAACTCATTTCCTTTTATCAGAGTTTCCATCAGTCACACAAAGATATGTTGACAGCTTGTAACAAAATATTGAGGCTATTTTTAGCATTATCATTACCATAACAAAACTATCATCACAGTACTTTGTATTACTGTGGGGTTGACAACTGGCTCCAAAGAGCTTTTAGCCCAAGCAGACACAATTCTACTGGCTGGATTTTATATTTCATCTCTGGTAGATAAAAATCTGTTGCCTTACCATTCATTCATTCATTCATTCAGTAGCATGTCCTTTGCAGAACCTCGCTCCCATAACAACCCTCCGGAAAACTTCTCGATCACAAGCAAGATGTCCCGCATCCGATACACCCATCTGGAGATCATCTGCCACGTCCTGTACCCATCTTCTCTTTGACCTTCCTCTTCGTCTCTTCCCAGGCATATACCCCTCCATTGTTGTTCTCTCCAAACTTTCATGACGTTTCAAGTGACCAAAATATATCAATTTTCTTTGTTTTATCGTCTTTAATAGCCAACTCTCTTCAATATTCAGCTCTTGATCTTTTTACATAATGCATGATAGATTTTTATGCTTTCTTCTCCTCCCGCTTTAATTAGTTCAGCTGGTATCTCATCACATCCTGGTGATTTACCATTCTTCAGGTTCTTTATTGCCCATGCAATTTCATTTAATGAGGGTTCAGGTTATCTTTCATAACCTCACAGTCATTCATATAAAACATTCCACTGCAGTACTCCTGCCATCTTTCTAGAATTTGTCTAGATTCTGTTAAGGTATTTCCCAGCTTGTCAGATAACATTTAATTGATGTTGAACATTTCTTATCAACAACTTCATTTCTTCGAACATTTTGTAATCTTTTACACTCTTATGATATTGCTCTATTTTAATACAACAATCTTGTATATATTGGTTTTTGTCCTTTCTTGTGTTCTTCCTTATTTCTTGTGTTAAAGATTTATACTTCATCATACTGTTATCGGTTTCTCCTTTCTTTTTCAGTTCCCTTTGTTGTTTTATTAATTCTAACATGCATGGTGTAATCCATGGCTTATGTTGCTTAGTCCTGGTTGGAATTAAATCTTTGGCTGCTGTTATCAAGATATCTCTAGCTTGTACTGCCAGTTCATCAGGTGTCATTTCCTCTTGTACAGACATCAAGACCCCAAAACGATAGCTCACTTCTATGTTGTATGCATCTGGTATTTTTGTGAGATCAAAACGAATTGGCCTTGGTCCTCATGTAAGCTTTTTGAGTTTTAATTTCAGATCTGCTTCTAATAACTGATGATCTGTATCACAGTCTGCACTTAGTAGGGTTTTTGCAGATATTATGCTTGATCTCCATCTTCTTTGTATTAAAATATAATCTACCTGATTTTTGGTAATACTGTCCGGGAACTTCCATGTGAAGAGTCTTCTTGGGTGTTGTTTAAAAAGTGTGTTGGTTATCGTTAATTCATTTTCTGTGCAAAATTCAATTAATTTGTCACCTGCATCATTTCAATTTTCCAATCAAAATGTTCCTAAAACATGTCTCTCATTTTCAGCTCTTCCTGTACCTACTTTAGCATTAAAATCTCCCATTATTATTGCAAATCTTATTTAATGTGTCTTGCAGTGTGCTGTAAAAATCTTCAATTTCATCCTCCTCTGCTGTTGAAGTAAGTGCATATATCTGTGTGAAAGTTGTGCTTTTTGGGCGTCCTTTAAGTCTGATAGTGAGGATTCTGTCACTAACTGGGTTATATCCCATTAAAGCTTTTGCAGTTGTTTTATCTAAACAAAATGCCACTCCGCTCTGGCCTTACCTGAGATCTGAATTCAACTACTGATGTAAAAACAGCTAAACCACTCTTTTTTTTTTTGCATTGATATCAACTAAAGATAAACACAAGTGATACATTTATTATTTGTAAAGTAGCTTTAAATGATTGCTCGGTTCCTTATTATTTAGAATCCTTCTATTGTACAGCTGTATAATGTTTGTACTGCCACCTCACCGTCTTGACATATGATAGTTTGTTACATTGTGCTTAAAAAAAAAGGTATAATTACAACTCATGGCAGTGGCGAATGTGACTGATCAGGTCAATTTGCATGGTAAATATTTGCCACAATTGAAGCATGCAAACACATGGTCATTTCCATCATCATGTACCATCTGATGTCTTACACATCTCAGTGTGTAACCTATCTGAAATAATTTCTCTTTTGGCTGATCTTTCCCTCCATGCATTGTGATCAGCAGCGACTTGCTTCCAAGGCGTAATTTCAATGCCTGTGTCAATTATGTCGCGCTTACACACTGTACCGTAGTAGAGGTCAACCCTGACATCTTTTATCCATCTGTCATCATTGGTACCTTGCTGTCTTGACAGTCGATAATTTGTGCTTCAAAAAGGCATAATAACTTTTACCCATGGCGGTAGTGAATGTGACTGATAAGGCCAATTAGCGCTGCAAATGTTTGTTCACAGTGGGTGCATGTGAACACGTGGTCATTTCCACCATCATGCACCATCTTATGTCTCACACGCTCGGTGTGTGACTTATCTGCAATAATTTTCTCCTTTGTCTTTATTCCATTTCTGATGTTTGCCCTCCATGCAACAAGTTCAGCGGCGACTTCCTCCCAATGTGCATTATCAATGCCTGTATCAATCATGTCCCGCTTAGACACATCTTTGTATCATAGTAGAGGCCGACCCTGAGATCTCTTACCCATCTGTAATTCACCAAAAAAGATGTCCTTTGGTATTCTACCATCATCCATCCTCCTAAGATGTCCTATCCATCTAAGTCTACGAAGACTGAGCATGGAATAAACCGTCACACAACCTGATCTTTCCAATACTTCAGTATTTGTGATTTTGTCTTGCCACTTAATACCAAGAATTCTTCGCAGACACCGCATATGAAAGCTGTTTAAACGTTTCTCTTGGTGTGATTAAGTTGTCCAGGTTTCACTGCCATAAAGAAGTGTACTAAGGACACATGCTCGATAGACAAGGACTTTTGTTTTGGCAGTAAGCTTCCTGTTCTCCCAAACTCTTTTTCTTAACCTGTTCATTGTTGTTGCTGCCTTACCAATCCGGATGTTGATTTCCTGATCTAGGGATAATTTGCTATTTACCACTGATCCTAGATATGTAAAATGGTCTACCATCTTTAGTTCGGCATCATCAGTAAAGATTGATGGTACCCCATGTGCACCTTGTGACATAATCAGTGTTTTCTTTTTGCTAATTGTTAAACCAAATTCAGAACAAGCATTGGATAATGCAGACAGTAGACATTGTTAATTCTTCCTCAGAGTGGGTCGTAACTGCAGCATCATCTGCAAAAATCAACTCTCTGATCAGCACCCTCCTAATTTTGGTCTTGACCTTCAATCTCTGAGCATTGTAGAAGCCGCCATCTGAGCGTGAGTGAATGTATATACCACCATCCTGATCACGAAAGGCATATTTCAGAAGAAGTGAAAAGTATATTCCAAAGAGGGTGGGAGCTAGTATACAACCTTGCTTAACTCCACTCTTGATTTCAAACTCTTCAGAAGTTGCACCATCAAACTTGATTATACCCTTCATGCCTGTGTGGAACGATTCCAAAATCCTAAATAAAAGATGTCAGGGTTGACCTCTACTACGGTACAGTGTGTAAGCGGGAAGAGTTGGTGGGCAGCCAATATTATTTAGCGCCTTGAACAGACCCTCACGACTGACCAAATCAAATGCCTTTGTGAGGTCAATGAAGGCAATGAACAGTGGTTAATTCTGTTCACACAGCATTTTCCTTGCATTTCTCGCAATGAGAATATCATATCAATGGTAGACCGGTTCTGTCAAAAGCCACACTGTGATTCGGGGTAGACTTGATCTCCTAGGACTTGGAAGTCTGCACAGAACAATTCTGGCAAATACTTTTCCAACAATACACAGAAGTGAGATACCCCTATAGTTGTTGCTGTCGCTCCGATCGCCCTTGTTATGATGCTTGAAGCTTTGAAATCCTATGGGACTTGTCCTTCTCGCCAGCATAGCTCTATTAGCTTGTGGATCTGTAGAGTGAGTGTGTCTTGCCCACTCCTGATAACCTCTATTGGAATCGCATCCTTAGCTGGAGCCTTGCCAGATGCAAGTTCATTTATAGCACACTTAACTTCTGTTATGGTAGGAAGTGTGTCCAGGTGGTCAAGAGTTGGTAGAGCCTCAATGGCGTTGAGGGCATCATCCGCTAGTTTGGTCTCACTTGAGTAAAGCTCCAAATAGTGCTCTACCCATCTGTCCATCTGCTGTTTCTTATCAGTTATGATTTCTCGTCTAGGTTTTCAATGGTGCACTTCTTTTGATCATTGGACCACAGGCTTTCTTTATTCCTTCATACATGCTTCTGATGTTTCCCTTATCACTCGCGATTTGAATGGACTCACATAACTTGATCCAATAATCATTTGCACACTGCCTGGCAGCCTTCTGCACATCCTTCCTAGCTTGCTTTAGCTCACTCGTTTAGCTCACTCGAGTGTTACGCGTTGGTCTTTCCTTGTTTCTTAAGAGAGCTATCTTCTTCTTATCAATCAAGAGCTGCAGAGTCTGGCTGTTTGCCGCAAACCAGTCCTGCCTCTGATGATCCACAGTGCCATGAATCCCTACGGCAGTTTTATAAAGAGTTTCCTTAAGTTGACCCCACTTTTCATTTACTGTACAATTTTCTGGTGTATCAGTGAAAGCGTCTTCAAGTTGCTGTTGAAACTGAAAGCACTTTTCAGGATCGTGAGTGTTAATAATATGGGGCTAGATTTGTGTTTAGCTGTGTAGATTCTCTTTGGTCTCAGTCTAACTCTTGCAACAACCAAAGAATAATCCATATCACAGTCAGCACTGTGGTAACTTCGAGTCAATGATATATGGTTCAGATGTTGTCTCCGTGTGATGATGAAGTCCAGCTGGTGCCAATGGCCGGATCTTGGATGTTTCCATGTGACCTTAAGCAGCTCTTTTGTTTTAAGAAAGGAGTTTGTAATACATAGGTAATTTCTGGTGCAATGCTCCAGCAGCCTTTGCCCATTTTCATTCATGCAACCGATGTTGTATTTTACAAGGCACACTGGCCATGAACTAGAGTCCTTGCCCACACGAGCATTAAAATCACCAAGCATATAAATGTAGTAAGATTTTGGAACTGCCTTGATCACGGAGTCTAACTCTTCATAGAACGAATCCTTCACATTATCAGAGGAATCGAGTGTTGGTGCATATGCAGTAATAATGGTGGCAAAACCACAAGAGGTTGCTAAGCGCAGGGATAATAGTCTTTCATTTCCTCCTGCTGGAATTTCAATCATTCCCAGTAGCGAATTCTTCACTGCAAAGCCTACACCATGTTGCCTTTTTTCTGCATGCCCTCTACCCTTCCAAAATAAGATGTAATTGTTTTCCCTGAGTGACCCTTCCTCAGCGAGGCGAGTCTCCTGCAGGCCAGCAATATCAATGTTAAGACGATTGAGTTCGGCATCAATCACAGCCGTTTTTCTCACATCGTCAATATTGGTCAAGTCAGTGGAAAATCCTGGACACATGGTTGTCATGTTCCAGGTTGCAAGCCGTAGCTTGAGGTTTCTATTTTTCTTTTTATTAGTACAAATACATTGGTGCATTGGTTTTACAGCCTGCGATTCAGATTTTGTCCTAGCCCCAAGCACCCATTGAAGCAGGCAGGCTGTGGCGGATCAGCACCCAATTGGCCAGGGGCTGCCCAGCTTGAGGCGGGTGGTAGCTGATCAGTGACACCTGTAGGTGTCTCCCACAGTCAAAGGCAACGCATGGCGCCTTATGTCGACACCAATTGACAGGGACTTATAACCCGTAACAGTTGCCTCTTGCTTTGATTCCAAGACCAGTGAAGACCAGGAATGGAATTATTGCCTCTCCATAGCACAAAGCCTGGGCTAAAATATAGTTTATATAGAGATCATGTGTTGCCCATGCAGCATGATCCCTCTCTCTGCCTGCCTAGTTCACTCCAGAGGAAAGGTAACACCCCTACATCTGGAACAAGACAAGCTGCAGAAGCTGCCGGATCAGCAAAGCAATGCTCTAACTGTCCGCCTGTCGGAACTTCGATCCTAGACCAGCCGCCAACCAAGGCTTAGGGTCTGGTCTGCCCTGCCATGACATTTTGTCTTTAGGTTGCATTTCCTCGCACCAGGGTAAGGCTTGTACCCTCCCAATTGCGCTCTTCCGCCTGAAGCCGTTGGCACAATGTGGGGTGTCAGGTTTTGTAAGCGCCGCCCAACGTTCAGCGCTAACAGAAAGCTGGTCCAATATCCATCTGTAATTCATTAAAAAAGATATTCTTTGGTATTCTATCATCATCCATCCTCCTAATGTGTCCTATCCATGTAAGTCTATGAAGACTGAGCATGGAACAAACTGCCACACCACCTGATCTTTCGAATACTTCAGTATTGGTGATCTTATTTTGCTTAATTCCAAGTATTCTCCTCAGACACAGCATATGGAAACTGCTAAAACGTTTCTCTTGATATGGGTAAACTGACCAGGTTTCACTGCCATAAAGAAGAGTAATAAGGACACAGTTTGATAGACCAGGACTTTTGTTTTGGTAGTAAGCTTTCTGTTATCCCAGACTCTCTTTGCTTTGCTAACAAAGACAATCTGTAAAATGTGTAGATACTTTATTCAATTTTCACTTGGAGACATACACACTCTTGTATTTAATACAATTTAATTAATTTTAATTAATTTAAAATTCAATTTAATATTGTTGTTGTTTTTTTTGCGCTCGCTCGCTTTGAACTCAAGCATAGTCCATACACACTATTTTTATAGTAGTGATGGACTGAATTTTGCGCATGGGTTTGCTTTCCCTATTAACAGTGTCCCTCGCCATCAGGCGAACCCACTCCGACTTCAGAGATACTTGTAATTTACATCCCCAAGTAAAGGACGACAGGTCAACATTTGAGTCCAGCTGTCCGGTGTAGGGGTTGAACAGCTAACCTCGGCATCAGTACACCGGATGTTTAAAATTATATATAATACAGTATTATAATATGAAAATAATATGAAATTGAATTTTGAATAAACCAAACTCAATGTTGTTAGGCATACACACACACACTAAAAGTTTTAAAATACAAGATATATTTAATTTAATAACACATAGAAATCTTATTCAGACACACAAAAACAATAAAGCAATAGAAAAAGAAAATGTGTATATGCAAATTTAATGAGTGATAATGTATAGGTATATTAGTAAAACGTGTACAGTATAGCTATGACCTATAAACAAATTATAACAATAAGGCAACACAAATCGAACAATTTCTCCTCAATAATAAGGTGGTGAATACAGAAAAGAGATGGATCATGTCATCATGGTATTGCCATAAAATCATTACCTTGGAAACATTTGCAGAGATGCCATTATGATCATTATCCGACGAGGTGTTAACTCTAGTACTCGTACTGCTCCTACATACGTTCAAGGAACAAATTAAACATCCTGCTTTTCTTTTGCTGGTTATAACATTGTTTTTGTTGGTTTCGTTAACTTGTTGAATCACTTGTTCCTGGTCCGTGACTGTATCATTATGTTTGTTTTCAACTTCATGAAGCTTTTTATTTGTTAGGTGCTCGTTATTTTCCACACTTTGTTTCCGCCTACTTCGCATTTTAAGTTGCAAGATTGTTCAAAGAAACGAAGTTATTGACAAGAAATGTTGAACCTCAATTAAATGTTATCTATGACAAGTTGGGAAATACCTTAACAGAATCTAGACAAATTCTATAAAGATAGCAGGAATAATGCAGTGGAATGTATGATATGAATGACAGTGAGGATATGAATGATATACATAAACCAATGACAGCAGAAACAGAACCTGAACCCTCTTACGATGAAATTGCATGGGCAATAAAGAACCTGAAGAATGGTAAATCACCAAGATATGATGAGATACCAGCTGAACTAATTAAAGCGGAAGGAGAAGAAAGCATAAAAATCTATAACGCATTATGTAAAAAGGTATGGAAATATGGTATATGGCCAAAAGATTGGAAGTGAACTATAATCATTCCAATACCAAAAAAGGGCAACCTGAAATTATGCACCAACTATAGAACTGTTGCCCTGATCAGTCAATCAAGTAAAATTCTACTAAAAATAATAATGGGAAGACCTTGTAAGAAAATGGAAGAAGAGATTAACGTGGTTCAAGTTGGATTTAGACAAGGTAGAGGAACAAGAGATCACATACTCAACATGCGTTTAATAATAGAGAAGTGCAGAGAATTTAATGTAAACCTATTCTCCTGTTTTGTGGATTATTCAAAGGCATTTGACTGTGTACAACATCAGAAACTTTGGGAAATCATGAGGAATATGGGCTTTCCATCACATTTAGTTCAACTCATAAAAATGCTCTCTCTATCTAGACCAACAAGCAGCGGTTAGAATAGATGGTGAGACAGATTGGTTTGACATCAAGAAAGGAATCTGTCAGGGCTGTGTGCTGTCACCCTATTCGTTTAACCTGTACGCCGAAAATATAATGAGAAATGTCAGAGATGATATAACCAGGGAGCAATATGATGCCCTAAATATCGGTGGTCATGAAATACCAGAGATTCGATATGCTGATGATACTGTATTACTATCCATATCACAGACTGGTATAGAAAACTTAATAACCTCAACCCAAAGAAATAGTGAAAATCACAACTTATATCTTAACATAGCAACAACAAAAAAAGACAATGCATACAGATAAAACTACTATGGAGAAAGAAATATATGTTAATATGGAAAGATTGGAGGTGGTGGAAAATTTTGAATATCTTGGGTCATTAATTACCAACGATGGTGACACAATTAAAGAAATTAAATGACGACTATCAATTGCTCTTCAAAGACTAAAACAACTTAATAAATTATGGAGTGGGACAGATAGAACTACAAAAATTACATTTTTAAGAGTATGCATCTTTCCCATTGCAACATACGCCTGTGAGATCTGGACACTTACTAAACAAGCTGAACAGTGCATAAATGCTTTTGAATATAAATGTTATAGGCGGGTTCTAAGAATATCTTGGGTAAAGCAAAGAACAAATGCATCCATACTTCTAGAGCTGAATATTGAAGAAGGCTGGCTATTAAAGACAATAAAACAAAGCAAAATTGATATATTTTGGTCACTTAAAACGTCACGAAAGTTTGGAGAGAACAATAATGGAGGGGTATATGCCTGGGAAGAGAGGAAGAGGAAGGCCAAAGAGAAGATGGGTGCAGGATGTGGCGGATGATCTCCAGATGGGTGTATCAGACGCGGGACATCTTGCTTGTGATCGAACAGTTTTCCGGAGGGTTGTTTCGTTATTATTGCAGCCAGGTTCTGCAAAGGACATGCTACTGACTAAATGAATGAATGAATGAGATTGTCCCTTATTCACAGGTTTGTCTGTGTGTATAAAGATTCAAAATAATGACTAACTAACAAAGTTTAAAAGTAAAAGTTATGATAGTGTAAAAGAGAGCGTTCCACCATTTATATAATTAATTATAATTATTATTCATTTATAATAAATGGTGGAAAATAATAGTATAATAGTCAATACATATTAAATTAAATATATATAATTAACACTGCACTGCACTACTATACTATTATTTATTTAAATATTTAACTTATTAGACTTTTTACAGCATAGTATAACAAGCTTGCTACGTTCTAAGTCAAAGTGGTGCGACGATCTAAGCGTAGCTATGTAAACAGGTTCACTAATTTGATATAGCATTAGCACTATTATCAGGGTTGCTACTTTTCCTTGACAGAAAACATCTAGAAATGGATGTATAGACATCTAGATTGTATATGTGAAACATCTAGGAAAACATCCAGATGGACAACGTGTCAGAAATTACATAGATATCGATATGACTTACCCTATAGAATCGTGTCCTCATCTTCACTTATACCTATCTCACAAGATCCACAGGATAAACGTAGCTTGGATGATAAAGTTGAAGTTGAAGCTTCAGATTCAAAATGACTCTGGTAGCCTATGCTTTATCTGTTCCAATTTCTTTTAATACACGATCAGGAAGCTGATCAGTTGAACGGCATTTTCCTACTCTCATCAGGCCAAATGTTATTGCTAAGATAGCATTTAAGAGGGCAAGTTCATCCTATTTCTTAGTTTAGATTTTATATAATTCATAACACTGAAAACTCTTTCTACATCAATATTTGAATGGGGTAGTATCATGGCAGACATCGCACATTCAAAGAGCTTACAGAACGGACTGTTTCCTGAGGCATCTTTAAATTGTCTTACTTCACTCCAAAAAGTTTCAGTTTCTGTTTTGTTTGTCCAGTCAACGAAATTTATTTTGGTTGTAACTGATATTCTGCTTCCGCTACACTATTACCAGTAGCCCCTAAAAATGTCATAACTTGACAATATTTAGGCCTAGGTATGTCCTTTATTTGCTGAAGTATGCTGTTAACAGAAAAGAGTGAAATATTGTAAAAGTTTTACATACATCTAAATTTTCAGGAAGTCTCTGTTTCAATTTCTTGAATAATGAGACAAGAAAATCGTGACAGCGCTTTCTTAAGTTCTCTTTATTTTCTGTTAACAGTCCTTTTGTTTTTAAACCATAAATTTTTGATTAGATTTAGTATCCAGGTGTGGCTTAATAGCCAAGTAGCTCTCAATAGTGCAAGTGAACAAATCAGCTTTAGAAGTTGGAAACATAAGTCTTTTACCAATTGAGTGAAATAGCAAAGTGAGATCGTCAAGTAATTTAACTTTATCAATATTTTTAGATTCAAACAGTTTATTAACTTTTTGCACTTCACTTAGAATGGGTTGTAAAATGAGAAGGAATGCAAAATATTTTTCATCACTGTACATTCCATATAGTATTTGAAATTTCAGCGGTGTACCACTTTTCACTTTGTTTTGTTATTTCGAAGTGTGTCTTCAACTCCAACCATTGGTTCACAATTATTTCAATAGCTGGTTGAATTGATAACCATCTAGTTTTGCAAAATGACAGAATTTTCAGTGCTGGGGAACTATCATTTAATGCTTTATATACATTATTGTATTGCTGTTGTCTGACAGATGATTTGGAGAACCAGTTATGTGTTTCAGCAATAAGGAATTCCAAATTCCTTGGTAAACATTCTGATGAAGCATGTGATAATGCTAGCTGCAAGGAATGACACGCACATTTTATGAGGATTAAAGATTGGATATCTTCTTTCAATTTGGCATAAACGCGATGGTTGACACCGAAAGACAAGGAAAATCTAAAATATCTAACTACAAATGAAAAACATCTAGAATTACATCTGACATCCAAACGTTCAAAGAACGATATCTAGACGCAGACGAAAACATCTGTGTCTAGATGTAAAACATCTATAATGGCAACCCTGAGTGTTTATAGCATTCAGAGCGCGTCGCCAATGGTAACATTAGCGCCCGAAACATAAATTATTATTTATTTAATAATAAATTTATCAAAATCCATATTCTAGAGTACTATTGTGGTCCCAGTCCCTTTTATTTAACGCCGCTGGTCTATTTCACCTAACATATTAATATTAAGACTTTCAAACATTCAGCCTAAATTGATTTATTTGGTTAATTCGGGATTTGAATTTTAAATATTGAGCACAACCCGCCACTGGCAACGCTGATCGTATTCCGGTATGAACCTAAGGCCTATCCACGTCAATATGGAAGCACAATACTCGAGTTTCGCCCTCGTTTGAGCTCGTCAGTAGTGCATATCCCTGACCGGATCCGGAAACAAGCCCCGGATCACCGGCGTGTGAAGCGGGTGTGTAACAACGCGGCACACGTTGGACACACAGCCAAATTATCATAATAGAATATCACAACGTCACCCACCGTAGGCTATGCTCAAGATTGCCCAATCGCGATCATAATAGAATATCACAACGTCACCCACCGTAGGCTATGCTCAAGATTGCCCAATCGCCGCGACTGACGTCCGTCAAGCGATGTGGGCCTCCTAAATCCAATGAGCAATAATCAAATTGATTTATTTTGTTATTTCGGGATTTGAATTTTAAATATTGAGCACAACCCACCACTGGCAACGCTGATCGTATTCCGGTATGAACCTAAGGCCTATCCACGTCAATAAGGAAGCACTATACTGGAGTTTCGCCCTCATTTGAGCTCGTCAGTAGTGCATCACGCCGGTGATCCGGGGCTTGTTTCCGGATCCGGTCAGGGATATGCACTACTGACGAGCTCAAACGAGGGCGAAACTCGAGTATAGTGCTTCCATATTGACGTGGATAGGCCTTAGGTTCATACCGGAATACGATCAGCGTTGCCAGTGGCGGGTTGTGCTCAATATTTAAAATTCAAATCCCGAAATAACCAAATAAATCAATTTGATTATTGCTCATTGGATTTAGGAGGCCTGGTGTTCCTTGCCAGTGAGAAGTCCTGATCGTTTCGGGTCCACATCGATTGACGGACGTCAGTCGCGGCGATTGGGCAATCTTGAGCATAGCCTACGGTGGGTGACGTTGTGATATTCTATTATGATAATTTGGCTGTGTGTCCAACGTGTGCCGCGTGGTTACACACCCGCTTCACACGCCGGTGATCCGGGGCTTGTTTCCGGATCCGGTCAGGGATATGCACTACTGACGAGCTCAAACGAGGGCGAAACTCGAGTATAGTGCTTCCTTATTGACGTGGATAGGCCTTAGGTTCATACCGGAATACGATCAGCGTTGCCAGTGGTGGGTTGTGCTCAATATTTAAAATTCAGCCTAAAGACAGTTTATTGATATGCTTATTATATTCTTCTCCTTCTTCAGCGTTCCGAGCCATTGAGGTTCTTTGCTGCAGATACAATCCGTCTCCATTCGTCTCTCTGGTGGACCTTCTCTTGCCAGTCGTTGATTCCAAGTGCTTGTAGGTCTGTATATATATTATCTCTCCACCGTCTTCTTGGTCTACCTCGGGGTCTACGGTCATTTATTTCCTGAGTGTAAGAGAGTTTTGTTTCCCTATTATCTTCCATTCTTTCTATATGCCCCAGCCATTGTAGTCTATTAGCCTTCATGATACCAGTGATTTGCGGGGACTTAAACAGATCATAAATGTCTTTGTTACTTCTTCTTTTCCACTCTCCACTTTGTGTATCCCTAATGGGTCCAAAGATGCGTCTTACAATTTTGTTCTCAAAGGTGTGTAACAAGGCTTCGTCTCCTTTCGTTGTACTCCAGGTTTCAGAGCCATACAGCACAACTGGTCTGATCAGTGTTTTGTATATTGTGATTTTGGTGTTACGAGATAGCGCATTTGATTTTAGTAGATGTTGTAGTGCATAGTATATCTTATTTCCAGAGTTGATTCTAGTTTGTATTTCTTCCCTTATGATGTTGGAGCAGTTGAAGATTGTACCCAGGTATTTGCATGTTTCCGTTCGTTTAATGATCATATTATCTATTTGTATGTGGCCAGAGTTTTTAGCCATTCCGTCTCTTGAAATTACCATATATTCTGTCTTATCTTAATTATGTTATATTTTTTTTTTTTAAAGTTGCATATCTCTTACATGACGTTGCAGTCAACACCAGCATTTTTCAGATGTTGCTGATGTTCTTGTCAAGATGACCTCAGTAGTTTGCCATTGCTTTCTGAGCGACCAGCTCACATACACCGTAAGTCCGTAAGTAACCAACGCGACGCGATCATTCACCGAATCTCGCGCAGTTGTGTTCCCCACGTGGATATACGGGACTACGGAGAACGTCGTTAACCCCTTCGCCAGGGAGCATGCAAAAGTTAAACAAACCGATCAGTTAGACATTGTGTCAACTATCTCAAGAGTCACAAGCAAGCTTTATTTAACCTGCTCTATTTCGGTTAATCTATTAGACATGGTAGATAATGAATTGATATTTGCTGTTACTACAATATATAAATAAATATATATATATATATATATATATATATATATATATATATATATATATATATATATATATATATATATATATATATATATATATATATATATATATATATATATATATATATATATATAACAGAATGTATGTGGGTGGGTGGGGATGTATTTGATGCGTTCGATAACGGTCCATTCGATTGAGATGAAATTTTCTACATGTTTTCTTTTCATTCCAGTGCAGCCAACTGTCATAGTTTGGTACTGTACAATCAGCAATTTACTTACTAAAATTTAATTTTGTAATTACCTGACTTAACATAAGAAAATTTATATAAAGGGACATAACTTTTAGTAGCATTGCTATATCTTAGGTTAAGTCCCCTGGCTATAGATAGATAGATAGATAGATAGATAGATAGATAGATAGATAGATAGATAGATAGATAGATAGATAGATAGATAGATAGATCTGACCCGATAGATAGAGAGGGTGGGAGAGACGGACGGACGGACGAGCAGGCAGGCAAGCAGGCAGACAGACAGATAGATAGATAGATAGATAGATAGATAGATAGATAGATAGATAGATAGATAGATAGATAGATAGATAGATAGACAGACAGACAGACAGACAGACGGGTCGTCAGACAGACAGACAGACAGTCGGGAACGGGACCTTATATGACTACTTATATGAATTAAATGAGATGCTCCCCATCAGGGGCTGGGCGAAGCCGAGTCAGACAGACAGACAGACATACAGATACAGACAGATAGATAGATAGATAGTCGGGAACGGGAGCTTATAAGACTACTAATATGAATTGAATGAGATGCTCCCCACCAGGGACTGGGTGAAGCCGGGTCAGACAGACAGACAGGTAGACAGACAGACAGACAGACAGATAGTCGGGAACGGGAGCTTATATGACTACTTATATGAATTAAATGAGATGCAATCCACCAGGAGCTGGGCAAAGCCCAGATAGATAGATAGATAGACAGACAGACAGACAGATAGATAGATAGATAGATAGATAGATAGATAGATAAATAGATAGATAGAAAGATAGACAGACAGACAAACAAGCAGTCAGACAGACAGATAGACAGATAGATCCCCGCCAGGGCCTGGGCGAAGCCGGGCCGGGTCAGCTAGTGTATATATATATGTATATATATATATATATATATATATATATATATATATATATATATATATATATATATATATATATATATATATATATATATATAAAACAAAGTGTATGTATGTAAATATGTAAATATGTATGTCCTTTATTTGTTCGCGAACGGCCCATCCGATTGAGATGAAATTTTCTACACACCTTCCTTTCATTCCAGAGCTGTCAACTGTCATAGTTTTTTTTTCTTCTTCCTCCTCCTCCCTCCTCCCCTCCCAAAATACGTACGTAAATATATGATGATGATGATGAAAGAATCCCCGAACCAAAACGCTAGGGAAAGGGAAGAAAATGACGTGACTACACAGAATCGTCACACGGCAATCATCATCATCAAGTGCCGTGCCGGCTGGCGTAGGCGTTCATGGCTCTCCGTAGATCTCAGTCTTTGGTTTTTTGGATCAACTCTGCTGTTGATATTCCTCCATGCCACGGCAATATCAATAACAATTCATCTTTTTATGTGTAAGGAAGTTATCTACAGTCGTGTAGAAGGGAAGAACTAGACGAGTATGAATTCGGAATGGCGAACTCTCTCCTCCTCTCTTCTCCTCCCTCCTCCTCCCTCTACCTCCTCCCTCCACCCTCCTCCTCTTCTTCCTCCCTCTCATCCCTCTCCCGACTCCCTCCTCCTTCTCCCTCTTTCTTCTCCCTCTTCCTCTCCCCTCCTCCTCCATCCTCCTCCCTCCTACTCCCTCCGCCTCCTCCCCCTCCTCCCTCATCTTCCCTTCTCCTCCCTCTCCCTCCTTATCCCTCCTCCTCCTCCTGCCTCCCTCCTCCTCCTCCTGCCTCCTTCTCCCTCATCATCCTCACTCCCTCCTTCTCCCTTCTTCTCCCTCTTCCCTCTTCCTCCTCCTCCTACCTCCTCCCTCCTCCTCCCCTACCTCCTCCTCCTCCCTCCACCCTCCTCCTCCCTTCTCCTCCTCTTCCTCCTCCCTTTCCTTCCTCCTCCTCCTCCCTCTATCTCCTCCTCCCCCTACCTCTTTCCTCTCCCTCCTCCTCCTCTTCCACCTCCCTTTCCTTCCTCCCCTCCTCATTCTCCCTCCTTCCTCTCCCTCCTTCCTCCTCCTCCTTCCTTCTTCTCCCTCTGCCTCCTCCCTCCTCCTATCCCCTCCTCCTCCCTCCTCCTCCTTCTCCTCCTCCCTCCTTCTCCTCCTCTCCCCTCCTCCTCCTCCTACCCTCTTCCTCTTTCCCTCCTCCCTCTCCCTCCTCCTCCTCCCTCTTCCTCCTTCCTCCTCCTCCCTCTTCCTCCCTCTCCCTCCTCCATCCTCCTCCTCCCTCTTCCTCCTCCTTCTTCCTCCTCCTTCCTTCTCCTCCCTCCTCCTCCCTCTTCCTCCTCCTCCTACCTCCTCCCTCCTCCTCCTCTCTCCTCCTCCCTCCTCCCTTTTCCTCCCTCCTCCTCCCTCTACATCCTCCCTCCTCCTCTCAACTCTTCCTCCTACCCTCTTCCTCTTCCCCTCCTCCCAATCCCTCCTCCTCCCTTCACATTCCTCCTCCTCCCTCTTCCTCCTCCTCCCTCCTCCTCCTCATCCCTCCTTCTCCCTCCTCCTCCTTCTTCCTCCCTCCTCCTCCCTCCTCCCCCTCCTCCTTCCTCTTCCTCCCTCTCCTCCTCCTCCTCCTCTCTCTACCTCCTCCCTCCTCCTCCCTCTTCCTCCTCCTCATCCCTCCTCCTCCCTTCTCCTCCTCCCTCCTCCTCCTCCCTCTACCTCCTCCTCCCTTCACATTCCTCCTCCTCCCTCTTCCTCCTTCTCCCTCCTGCTCCTCATCCCTCCTTCTCCCTCCTCCTCCTTCTTCCTCCCTCCTCCTCCTCCTCCCTCCTCCCCCTCCTCCTCCTTCCTCCTACTCCCTCTCCTCCTCCTCACTCCTCCTCCTCCCTCTACCTCCTCCCTCCTCCTCCCTTCACATTCCTCCTCCTCCCTCTTCCTCCTCCCTCCTCCTCCTCTCTCCTCCTCCCTCCTCCTCATCACTCCTCCTCCCTCCTCCTCCTCCTCCCTCCTCCCCCTCCTCCCTCTCCGCCTCCTCCCTCCTCCTCCCTCTACCTCCTCTCCTCCCTCCTCCTCCCTCTACCTCCTCCCTCCTCCTCCCTTCACATTCCTCCTCCTCCCTCTTCCTCCCTCCTCCTCCTCTCTCCGCCTCCCTCCTCCTCCTCCCTCTACCTCCTCCCTCCTCCCTCCTCCTCCCTTCACATTCCTCCTCCTCCTCCCCTCCTCCCCCTTCTTCTCCTCCTTCTCCCTCCTCATTCTCCCTCTTCCTCCTCCCTCTTCCTTCTCCCTCCGCCTCCTCCATCCTCCTACTCTCTCCTCCTCCTCCCTCCTCCTCCCTCCTCCTCCCTCCTCCTCCCTCTCCTCCTCCTGCTCCCTTCTCCTCCTGCGTTCTCCTCCTCCCTCCTTCTCCCTCCTCCTCCCTCTTCCTCCTCCCTCCTCCTCGCCTCCTCCTCCACACTACTCCTCCCTCCTCCTCCTAATCCCTCCTCCTCCCTCCTATTCCTCCCTACTCCTCCTGTCTCCTCCCTCCTCCTCCCTCCTCTTCCCTCCTCCACCTCCCTCTTCCTCCTCCCTCCTCCATTTACCCAAGAAAGACAGACAGTCAGACAGATAGTCGGGAACGGGATCTTATATGACTACTTATATAATTCAAATGAGATGCTCTCCACCATGGGCTGGGCCGGGTCAGACAGACAGACAGACAGATAGATAGACAGACAGACAGACAGACAGACAGACAGACAGACAGACAGACAGACAGACAGACAGTCGGGAACGGGAACTTATATGACTACTTATATGAATTAAATGAGATTCTCCCCACCAGGAGTTGGGCGATGCCGGGCCGGGTCAGACAGACAGACAGATAGATAGTCGGAACGGGAACTTATATGACTACTTATATGAATTAAATGAGATTCTCCCCATCAGGGTCTGGGCGAAGACGGGCCGGGTCAGACAGACAGACAGACAGACAGACAGACAGACAGACAGATAGTCGGTAACGGGAACGAGAACTTATATGACTACTTATATGAATTAAATGAGATGCTCCCCACCAGGGTCTGGGCGAAGCCGGGCCGGGTCAGCTAGTATATATATATATATATATATATATATATATATATATATATATATATATATATATATATATATATATATATATATACTAGCTGACCCGGCCCGGCTTCGCCCAGGCCCTGGAGGGGATCTATCTATCTATCTATCAGTCTGTCTGTCTGCTTGTTTGTCTGGCTGACCCGGCCCGGCTTCACCCAGTCCCTGGTGGGGAGCATCTCATTTAATTCATATAAGTAGTCATATAAGCTCTCCCGTTCCCGACTATCTGTCTGTCTGTCAATCTGTCTGTCTGTCTGTCTGTCTGACCGGGCCCGGCTTCACCCAGTCCCTGGTGGGGAGCATCTCATTTAATTCATATACGTAGTCATATAAGCTCTCCCGTTCCCGACTGTCTGTCTGTCCCGGCCCGGCTTCACCCAGTCCCTGGTGGGGAGCATCTAATTTAATTCATATACGTAGTCATATAAGCTCTCCAGTTCCCGACTGTCTATCTGTCTATCTGTCTGACCCGGCCCGGCTTCACCCAGTCCCTGGTGGGGAGCATGTCATTTAATTCATATAAGTAGTCAAATAAGCTTTCGTTCCCCGACTATCTGTCTATCTATCTGACCCGGCGTGGTTTCGCCCAGCTCCTGGCGCACAGTAACTTAAAAGAATGTCCTTCCACACACCATTCAATGAAAACTGTAGAAAAAGATGGGTTACAATGTTATGCATTATGCATTATTTTTATGAAAACTTTGAAAATGCCTTAAAGATTATATCATTATTTATTATAACTCATATGCCTAAAAATAACTATAGACAAAGAGTTTAACAATAGTGCAAGTAAGTCAAACAATATGACTATAAAGTATATAGAAATGTTATTAAAAGTTATGCCCCTTGAAATAACTTTTCTAGAGTGAAGTCCCCCTGCTATATAGATATTATATAAAGAAAATGGAAAAGTAAATGTTATTAAATAAGTAGAAGATTTTACATTAAGAAATTATTACAGTCGGTTGCACAGGAATGAAAGGAAGACGTGTAGAAAATTTCATCTCAATCGGATGTACCGTTATCGAACCCATCCAATACATAAATCCCCACAAACACACAAAGCCACATACACTCTTTTTTATAGATATACTAGCAGACCCGGCCCGGCTTCGCCCAGTCCCTAGTGGGGAGCATCTCATTTAATTCATATAAGTAGTCATATAAGCTCCCGTTCCCGTTCCTGTCTGTCTGTCTGTCTGTCTGTCTGTCTGTCTGTCAAATAGACCCATCCCTCTGTCTCTCCCTCGTCTATCCCTCCCTCCCTCCCTGTCTGTCTGTCTGCCTACCCGTCCCTCCGTCTCTCCCTCCGTCTCTCCATCCCTCCCTCCCTCCCTGTCTGTCTGTCTGTCTGTTTGTCTATCTATCTATCTATCTCTGTCTGTCTGTCTGTCTGTCTAATAGACCCATCCCTCTGTCTCTCCCTCCGTCTATCCCTCCCTCCCTCCCTGTCTGTCTGTCTGTCTGTCTGCCTACCCGTCCCTCCGTCTCTCCCTCCGTCTCTCCATCCCTCCCTCCCTCCCTGTCTGTCTGTCTGTCTGTGTCTGTCTGTCTGTCTGTCTGTCTGTTTGTCTATCTATCTATCTCTGTCTGTCTGTCTGTCTGTCTGTCTGTCTGTCTGTCTGTCTGTCTAATAGACCCATCCCTCTCTCCCTCCGTCTATCCCTCCCCCCTCCCTGTCTGTCTGTCTGTCTGCCTACCCGTCCCTCCGTCTCTCCCTCCGTCTCTCCATCCCTCCCTCCCTCCCTGTCTGTCTGTCTGTCTGTCTGTCTTTCTGTCTGTGTCTGTCTGTCTGTCTGTTTGTCTATCTATCTATCTCTGTCTGTCTGTCTAATAGACCCATCCTTCCGTCTATCCCTCCCTCCCTCCCTGCCTTTTTGTCTATCTATCTATCTATCTATCTATCTATCTATCTATCTATCTATCTATCTATCTATCTATCTATCTATCTATCTATCTATCTATCTGTCTGTCTGTCTGTCTGTCTGTCTGTCTGTCTGTCTGTCTGTCTGCCTGACCCGGCCCGGGTTCGCCCAGTCCCTGGTGTGGAGCATCTCATTTAATTCTGAGTAGGTAAGAATCCGCTCTGCCTTCAAAATGTTGACGTGAAGATTTTCTTCCTGCAGCTGCTTCTGTATTTGTTGATCAGTAAGCTCCATTTTTAGCCGCTTGACCACCCATCTGACTGTGTTTGAATCAGTGTTTCTGATTCTGGTGTCTTGGTCCTCCTTCCTCTCACAAGTTTTTGTGTTCGTCTGTGGGTAGTCGTCGCTCTTCTTATTGGTAGTTTCATTGACTGTAGGTTCAGATACTTTATTACAGCTTGCATGCAGACTCTCCAAAGGCAGGTTCGTCTTCTTGATAGTCTGGTCGGTTTTCTCACTATGCATCTTGGAAGCTGCTTGTTTCTTTGTGCTATTACGACGTGCCATTTTCCCCCCGCTGCTTGAAATGTGTAAGGCGTCTTGGCTTGATAGCGCTGAGAAGTGCTGTCAAGCGAATCGTGTCGATATGATAGCGGAAAACACTAAAGATGCGCTGATATTGTTCAACATCTTTTAGATAACTTCTTAAGTATAGAAAGATGAGTTACAATGTTATGCATTATGCATTATTTTTATGTAAACTTTGAAAATGTCTAAAAGATTGTATCATTATTTATTATAACTCATATACCGGTACATAACTATAGACAAAGAGTTTATAAATCTTTGAAAACGATACAACAATATGACTATAAGTTATACAACAATGTTATTAAAAGTTATGCCCCTTGAAATAACTTTTTCTAGAGTTAAGTCCCTTAGCTATATATAAATTTTAATGAAAAATGAAAAATGAAATAATACTGAGTAAGCAGGCGATTTCACACTAAAAAAATATCACAGTTGGCAGCTCTGGAATGAAAGGAAGACGTGTAGAAAATTTCATCTCAATCGGATGTTATATATAGATTGTTGCATTGTTTTCAAAGATTTATAAACTCTTTGTCTACAGTTATTTACAGGCATATGAGTTATAATAAATAATGATATAATCTTTAAGGAATTTTCAAAGTTTTCATAAACATAATGCATCTATTTAAAAAGTGAACATTTTCTAACTCATCTTTTTATGTTTAAAGAAGTTATCTACAGTCATGTAGGTGATTAAAAACAGTTTTCCTTAAAAATAATGGATGGTGTGTGTGTGACGGGTTGGCCCAACTCTCAGATCGTTTTTTATTAGATGGAGATAGCCCTCAGTAAACACCTCTATGTATTCTGTATTATTTTTCATTGTTGTCTATATTTTCATATATTAGCTAAGATCATCTGTGTTTAGTGTATTTATATACATACCACTATAGAGAGAGCTAAAATACGATTTCTTCTAATATTTAGAAGCAGAGGTAGTGTAAAGTTTGTTTACACGCCAATAAATCACGTCAGGCTGAATTTAATATTCAGTTTGGCCGTGAATTTAATTTGGCCACAGGAAGTCTAGGAGAACTCTCCTTATGGGGAGATAATTCTGGTCTAAACCCTAACATCTGCCATTTTGACATTCACCTGGACGGTGACAGGAGCTAACTATCACGTCAACTGGCTAAAATTGAACACCTGTCTGTGTCTTAGACATTTTTTTTCTGGCTCTTGTTAAGCCGACGAACCCACTAAACATAGAAAAGTCAGTGATCGTCTCCACACCCGATAGGCCAGTCAAAATCAAGTTGCAGGGTGAGTTAATAATAATTTTGTTAAATATTTGTGTGTGTAGATATGCCGGCTAAATCTACAGGCCATGCCGATCGATAACAGATACCATTAATTAAAACTAGTGTTAGTTAACTAATACTAGAATTAGTACCATGTTTGTGCCATGTGGCTTGCCGACAAGGGTAAAACGCAAAGCTCGTCACATGTGGCATTAAAAGCAGGGCTAAATTACATTAATTGGTTAGCAAAAATTAAGTATTCACCTGCGGAACGAAACCTGAGTTAGTCAGTAGACGATTAGAGTTAAGATATAGTAATTATGTGCTTAACTTCGGAACTAGCGTATTTCTCTAGATAATATACTTATTAGTTGAAGGAATTAGTTCAGAGAGTGAATAAGTTAGAATTAATTATTCTTTATTAATCTCTATCTTGCCCATAGTCAGATGACTACCATGTGGTCCAATATGGCCCACTTAACAAAGTTCAAACCTTGGGGGAATTCTCCAACCCTAATATTGTTCTTGTGTATAGTGAAAGTAATCTTAAACCTAGCTAAGAAATCTTCTAGATAATTAATTATGTTTAATAAAATATAAGGAAGACTATTGCTAGTAGTACAACCCATAACTCTTTAAGTGAACTTGTGGTGTTTCATGGATTTAATGGTTCACTCGTGTACATCGTGACGTTATAGTTGTGTGTGATTTCATTTCATTCTATGTAATTCATCAATATGTGATGTTAATTCATCGTATGGAGTGTAGTTTGTGTTGTTTCCATACTTGGAAAACGACGTGTGTTGTTTCATCGATTTAATGGTTTGTTAATGTATATGGTGACGTCGGAGTTGTGGTGTCTGAGTTTCATTCCATTGATATGTACTGTTAATTCATTATGTGGATTGTGGTTCATGTTTCCATGATTAATCATGACTTAAAATAAATAAATATATATATATATATATATATATATATATATATATATATATATATATATATATATATATATATATATATATATAGCCGGCTCCATGGCCGAGGGGTTAGCAGCTTTCTCCGCTAACCCCGAATACTCTCGTCACGTGACGCGACGAGAATTAGCAGTGGTTCGAATCGCAAAAGTGACTTATGAGAGTATGGAGCCGGTCGCTCAGAAAGTCGTGGCGTGCTGATGAGCGTAATCTAGCCTAGGAATCAACATACAGCTGAAAGATGCTGGTGTTGACCGCAATATCCTGAAACAGGATGGAAACGCGGAAAAAAATAAATAAATAAATATATATATATATATATATATATATATATATATATATATATATATATATATATATATATATATATATATATATATATATATATTGGAATGTGGTCGTTGAAGTAGAGCATTGTGATTGTATATGTTTGATCTAAATATCAGCAGAGAGAATTTGTGTGCTGTTTCCATCCATTAGATCAGTGTGCTGTTGTAGATTTCAGATAAGGAATCAAAATATGTAAATTAAGATAGTACATGCTATCAAAAATTAAATGAGACAAGCAGGCCATGCAGGACTATGACATGGCCAAACGAATTTACAACTCTAGAAGGATTATTCACCCCTTCTCACTGTCATTCACAGAGCCTACACCCTGATCAACAGTAGGCGTAGTCACGACCGGTGATTGAGCTACGAACCACTCACTTGATGCAGCAGAGAGTGGAGTCCATACCACGATCCAGTCAGCACCTTCAACTTACCATCCAGGAGGCCAAGGATTATCAGATTAGTGGCTAACCACCCGTTTGCTACTGCACAGCAATCATCAATTTATGTCTGCTATTGGCTATGATACTGTCTGTGATTACATCCTCTAGCTGAATATATAACCTTGTAGAAATTTAGTCTAACCAGGGATCTGCGTATCTCTTATGTGTCAGTGAGTTCCCCGTGGGGCTCACGTAGTGTTCTTTAGAATTAAACAAGCTATGTTATATTTGTAATTTTAACAAACTGCGTCTGTCATTACAGAATTAGATTATAGCATCATCAGATTGTGTGACAAGTGAAAGGACTATATCTATACTTATAAATCTGTCTTATCTCCTGTTGTGTGAGAATACATTAGGCAGTGGGGGGGGGGGGGGGCGGCTCATTATTCATCCAGGCACGGTAGCAGGAATCACTTGACATACGTCTTCGTTTGTTAGTACAGTTAGTCGTCATAACTTTCCGCCTGGCACTGTTTAGAAGTAGTGATCCATTCTGGGACTTTGAAAATCATTCTTCTAGAATTGCGAGCCATTTGATCGCTTCTTCAGCAGTGGTTAGATTCTCTATTCGTAGAAGTCTATTTAGTATCTACTTTGATCCATTTCCATCATAGTAGTATACGCAACACTACAGTGTGGAAGGACATTCTGAAGTTAATTTTGTTTTGTTATATGAATTTAATGAGACGCTCCCCGCCAGGACCTGGGCGAAACCGCGCCGGGTCAGATAGATAGACAGACAGGCAGAATTTAGTCGGGAACGGGAGCTTAAATGACTACTTATATGAATTAAATGAGATTCTCCCCACCAGAGGCTGGGCGAAGCAGGGCCGGGTCAGACAGACAGACAGACAGACAGACAGACAGACAGATAATCAGGAACGGAAGCTTATATGACTACTTATACGAATTAAATGAGATGCTCCCCACAAGGGCCTAGGCGAAATCGGGCCGGGTCGGACAGACAGATAGACAGACAGACAGACAGATAGTCGGGAACGGGAACTTATATGACTACTTATATGCATTAAATGAGATGCTCCCCACCACGGACTGGGTGAAGCCGGGCCGGGTCAGACAGACAGACAGACAGACAGATAGTCGGGAACGGGAACGGGAGCTTATATGACTACTTATATGAATTAAATGAGATGCTCCCCACCAGGAGCTGGGCGAAGCCGGGCTGGGTCAGACAGACAGACAGCCAGACAGGCAAGCAGACAGACAGACAGATAGATAGATAGATAGATAGATAGATAGATAGATAGATAGATAGATAGATAGATAGATAGATAGATAGATAGAGGGTAACGGGGTAGGGGTACCCCCTATCAAAGGAGAAGTAAGGTGCCTCCTTCCCTCCGCTAGCCTACGGGACACCCTTGCGCAAGGTGGAGTACCCGTTTAGCCCCCCCCCCCCCCCCCCGCAACAGGGTAACGTGAAGCCATGGGAGCAGGTGGTGGATTGGACTTTGGAGCAGCCGACAGATAGTTGTTGGTTATGGTTTCAAGTCAGTGACGGTGGGCAGAGGATCTCTCAGTAGAGACAATGGCTACGGTCATCCGATCAGTATGGTCACTGCCAGGAAGGAAGAATGGTAGACTTCCCTCCTTATTGATTCCCGGGCAGAGGAGGCTCGTCAGCCTTGGTTGGTATCTCTTCTAAGAGAGGGAACTCTAAATCTCAAACCTCCGCTGCCTTGTGGGTATACCCATATGGGAAAGGCTTCGGGAGTAAACCCTGAGGACAAATCTGGAGATGGAGTCCCTAAGGCAGTTCCATGTTGTAAACAACATAGTTCTGGCAACTCCTGCGACGGCATCGATGCCAAGTTGCATTGGCTACTGCCTTTCCCTTGGTCAACATCGGCGACGTGGAGAGGGGGAACTTGCTACTGGGCAACAGCTGGTTCTCCGATTTCCATTGCCCAGGCTTGTGCCCTGAAGAGGTCACTTCAGCACCGCGTAAAGCGGTGACACAACACGGGAAGCAGCATTTGCCGGTTATAAGTCTTAATGCTCGATTGGCGTAGAGCAAGGCGCCAGGGGCTACTTCCGACGGTGGGAGAGATCATCGTATCTCACTAGACAGCTACCGCCCGCCGAAGCTGGGCAGCCCCCAGTCAATAAGGTGTTGTCTCGCCACGGTTCATCTGCTCCTGAGGGTGTGTGGAGCTTAGGGGAAAATCCTGACACATGGACCGCAATCTATACACCTAGCAACAAGAAAAAAACAAAACAACCGGCCCTAAGGCTGGGAACATGGAACGTAAGAACCATGACCCCTGGCATCTCAGACGATCTAAACGAGATTGTGGATGCCCGCAAAACTGCAGTGATAAACAACGAACTACTAAGACTGGGGATAGACATTGTCGCCCTGCAAGAGACCAGACTCCAAGAATTTGGAAGCATCAAGGAGAGGGACTTCACTTTCTACTGGCATGGCAAGCCATGCGGAGAGACCAGGGAGCATGGAGTTGGCTTCGCTATCAGAAACAAGCTGCTTAATTCCATCATACCACCAAGTGATGGCACTGAAAGAATACTGAAGCTCCAACTCCAGACAGAGGCAGGCCCAGTTAGTATTATAAGCGTTTACACCCCAACACTAACTGCAGCATCAGAATCTAAAGACAAGTTCTATGACGACCTTAGCAAAGAAGTCAGTGAAATACCAGAGAAACAACATCTTTTTATCCTGGGGGATTTCAATGCCAGGGTTGGCTCCGACCACAAATCGTGGCCTTCATGTCTAGGACAGTTTGGCGTTAGGAAGATCAATGACAATTGACAACGTTTCTTGGAATTCTGCAGCCACCATAATCTGTGCGTGACCAACACCTTCTTTGACACGAAACCTCAACACAAGGTGTCATGGAGGCACCCCAGATCAAAGAACTGGCACCAACTCGACCTGGTGCTCACTAAACGCAGCAACCTCCGCAATGTACGGCTGACTCGCAGCTACCACAGTGCTGACTGCGACACCGACCATTCACTCGTCTCCAGCAAGGTGAAGATAAAGCCCAAGAGAATCTACAGAAGCCGAACAGAAGGAAGACCACGCATTGACACCAGCGGCACCCAAAATAAAGAGAAGGTCAACAAATTCATGCAGGCTCTAGCGGATACTCTGCCTGGCCCCACAAACGGAAATTCCACCGAGAGATGGAGTCATTTTCGCAACACCATCTACAATACAGCACTATCAACATTTGGCAAGAAGCAAACTAAGTCAACCGACTGGTTTGAAGCACACTCTGAAGAGATGCTCCCAGTCCTGGAGATAAAGAGACATGCATTCTCAATGTATAAAACATCACCTTCAGAGAAAACACTGCAAGCATTGGGAGCGGCCAGAAATAGAGTACAACAGATGGCAAGAAGATGTGCGAACATGTACTGGCTACAGCTCTCTGCTCAAATTCAAACTTGTGCAGACACTGGAAATATAAGAGGAATGTACGAGGGCATCAAGCAAGCTGTCGGTCCATCAACAGATAAGATGGCCCCTTTACGATCAACTGAGGGGGTAATCATAAAAGATCGAGCGAAACAAATGGATCGCTGGGTAGAACACTACTCAGAGCTATACTCAGTGGATAACACTGTCAGCGAAGAAGCTCTGGAAGCCATCGATCAACAGTCCGCCATGCATGCCCTGGATAACGAACCTTGCCTCACAGAAATCAGCGAAGCACTAGACTCTCTGAAATCCGGCAAGGCACCTGGAAAAGATAGTAGTCCACCTGAGATTTTAAAATGTAGCAAAGAAACAATCATCCCAGAACTGTATGCAATATTTCAGCTCTGCTGGAAAGAAAAATCAATACCACAAGATATGAAAGACGCAAACATCGTTACCCTTTATAAAAACAAAGGCGACAGAAGCGACTGCAACAACTATCGCGGCATTTCCCTACTCAGCATTACAGGCAAGATTTTTGCCAGAGTAATCCTTAAAAGATTACACATTCTTGCTGAAAGAATCTACCCCGAATCGCAGTGCGGATTTAGACCCAACAGGTCCACCATCGATATGATTTTCTCACTCCCGCAGCTCCAAGAGAAGTGCAGAGAACAGAGGAAGCCATTATATATTGCCTTCATCGACCTCACAAAGGCATTTGACCTCGTGAGCAGAAGCGGCCTTTTTAAGGTCCTTTAAAAGGTTGGATGTCCACCCACCCTTCTTAGTCTCGTGAAATCATTCTACGAAAACATGCAGGGGACCATTTTATTTGATGGCTCAACATTCCAGTCATTCAGCATTAGCAGCGGAGTAAAGCAGGGCTGCGTGCTTGCTCCTACACTCTTCGGTATCTTCTTCGCTGTTCTCTTAAGGCAGACATTTGGGACTGCCACTGAAGGCATATACCTCCACACAAGATCTGATGGCAAACTCTTTAACCCATCAAGACTCAAGGCAAAGACCAAAATAAGATCAACATGCGTAAGAGAACTACTTTTTGCAGATGATGCAGCACTGACTACTCATACAGCAGAAGATCCCCAAAGGCTCATAGATCGTTTTGCAGCCGCCTGCAAAGACTTTGGGCTTACCATTAGCCTAAATAAAACACAGGTGATGGAACAAGATGCTGGTGCGCCTCCGTCAATCAAAATTTCTAATTACGAATTGAAGGTCGTCCACGAGTTTGTGTATTTGGGGTCGACAATATCAGATAATCTTTCATTAGAGACAGAAATCGACAGACGCATTGGAAAGGTAGCCACAACATTTTCCAGGCTAGCTAAAAGAGTTTGGGAGAATAATAGACTAACAGCGCGTACAAAAGCTCAGGTATATAAAGCTTGTGTTGTTAGCACACTACTCTATGGGTCTGAATCCTGGACCCTGTACTCAAGACAGGAAAGGAAGTTGAATTCCTTCCACATGAGATGTCTGAGACGTATCCTGGGCATAACATGGAAGGACCACATAACAAACAAACAGGTGCTTGAAAGAGCAGATATTACCACAGTGCACACCCTCCTCAAGCAGAGACGCCTCCGGTGGCTGGGCCACGTATCTCGAATGGAGGATGAACGTATTCCCAATGATCTCCTTTACGGAGAACTAGCCACAGGAAAGAGGCCAACCGGAAGACCCCAAATGCGATATAGGGATGTGTGTAAACAAGATGTGAAAACCATTGGAATAGATCCAGACACGTGGGAGAGAGTTGCAACCCTACAGATGCTCCTGGAGAAGAGATGTACGAAACGGACTGTTGCTCTTTGAGCGCAATCTGATCCAACAAACTGAGGATAGGCGGCACAGGCTCAAAGCGCAGTCACTTACTGCGGGACCTGCCTCGTCTTACAGATGCGTAAACTGTAACAGAGATTGTCACTCTCGCATTGGACTATACAGTCATCAGCGGTGCTGCCAGGCACCTCACAAGCGGCACAAATCTATAGTCCTTCAGGACTGAAAGAGGCCTACTACTAGATAGATAGATAGATAGATAGATAGATAGATAGATAGATAGACAGACAGACAGATAGATAGATAGATAGATAGATAGACAGACAGACAGACAGACAGATAGATAGATAGATAGATAGATAGATAGATCCCCGCCAGGGACTGGGCGAAGACGGGCCGGGTCAGCTAGTGTGTGTGTATATATATATATATATATATATATATATATATATATATATATATATATATATATATATATATTCAGTCAATAATTGCTCGGATCCCCGCCTCAGTAAATCCCGCAGCGTGTAACGGCTCACGACACCAATTCTGTCTCATCTCATCTCTCATCATGTTCCTCTTGTACCTTGCGGTATTGAGGTGAAGTATAAACATCGTAAGAGTGCCCGATTATGGGCTTCATATATCGATATTCCCATGGACTATTCCCTCCGTCCAACGCTTACGTGGTCGGCCTCTTTCTCTGTTTCCATCTGGTCTGTACATCATTGCTTGTTGTGGTATGCTGTTGACTGGTAACTTACTTGCATGGCCAAACCATTTGACTTGCTGCTTTCTAATAAAATCTAGTGCTGCTTTAACCCCCACTTTAGTCCTGATTTCTTCATTTCTGATCTTATCTCTTCTTGATACGTTGAGTATTCTTCTCAGGAACTCATTTCTGTTGTTGTGATCTTTCTTTTATTTTTTTCTGTCATTGCCCAGGTTTGGCCTTGGTAGCATAGAGTTGGTAGGAAGATTGTTTTGTAAAGTGCTTTCTTAGTAGTTATTGATATATGTTTGTTCTTTAGTATTGGTGCCATTTGTCCAATGAGTTGATTTGCCTTATTGCACCTATTTTTGATCTCGTCTTCTGATCTGCCATTTGATATTATACTTCCTAGGTACTTGAAACTCTTTACTTGTTTCAAGGGATATTCGTTTAGGTGAATTGTTGTTTGTTCTTCTTTAGTTATAGTCATTACCTCTGTTTTGCTTGTGCTAATTTTCATGTTATGTTCCCTACACATTTCGTTTAGACTATTCATGTGGTCTTGTAATTCAGCTTCTGATCTTCCTTTTAGTGCTTGGTCGTCCGCAAACAGGAGTTCTCTAATGGTTAGATTTGCAGATGGTTCTTCTTCGGTGTTCTCGTCATGCGGTACTCTTGCTGTCTCTGCTTGGCTGGTTTCTTTGCATATGTTGTCTATATATGTTATGAACAAGAGAGGGGACAGGACACAACCTTGTCGTACTCCAGATCTTATGGTGAAGGGTTCTGAGTGTCCTCCAGTTGCTCTCACTATGCATTCACTGTTGTTATATAAACTTCTACATAGGTTTGTTAGATGTGTACTCACTCCATATTGTTTAAGGATTTCCCACAGCTTGTTTCTATCAACTCTATCGAATGCCTTTTCTTGGTCGACAAAGACTAAGTAGAGTGTTTCATTGAATTCGATTGATTTTTCTATAAGTTGTCTAATAGTAAAAATGGCATGTGTACATCCTTTGTTTTTTCTAAATCTAAGTTGTGTTTCGCTTAGCTGGGGTTCTAAAGTAGTTCGTAATCTTTTTTCAAGAATTTTGCAAAATATTTTCCCAGTATGACTCAACAGTAAAATGCCTCTGTATTGTGTGCAGTCTCTTTTGCTGCCTTTGTTTTTCCAAATTGGGATAATTATGGCGTTTCCCCAGTCTCATGGTGTCTGTTGTTCTACCTAAACATGGTTGAATAGTCTATGTAGCCAAGCTGTTCCTACTTCTCTTGCTGCTTTAATTAGTTCATTTGGTATTTCATCCTGTCTCGGTGATTTGTTCAATGGAGCCAATCTAATGGCTTCTATAATTTCTTCTTTTTGTATGTCTGGTTCTAGTTCTTCGGTGACTTCTGTATAGGTCTCTTGAATTCCTGTGACATCTGATGGAATGTTGAAAAGTTGTTCGAAATACTGCTTCCATCTTATTAGGATTTGTTTTTGTTCACTTATTGGTTCTCCATATTCGCTGTTCTGTGTTGGTTTATTACTCTTCTTTAGCTGCCTGCGTAGTGTTCTCGTTTGGCCACACCTCTTTTAACTTGCTATTCTCGCAGCCTGACCATGGTTGAAGATTCCTTTGTCATCGCTGGTTCTCGTAAACGACTTACTTCTCGTAGAGCATTCAGAATGTCCGCCTGGTCCATGGCTCATCAGCCTTCCACAGTAGCCTTACCTGCAAGCCTGCCAGCCTGCTCATTCCCTTTTACACCTGCATGCCCTGGCACGAAGATGAAACTAATCTTTGCCAGCCGAGACCGCTGCAGAGACAGCAGTCTCTCTCTTCGGACCCACGCCATCTCTATCCTCCTGAGCATACTCATTGAGAACATATGCCCGATTGAATGTCTGTGTCTCGAGCCATGTTGTTGCTTTTTTACTGCCATGACTTCCATAGCCAGGCTGCATGTGGTCAAAGCAAACGCGCCAGACTCTTCCTTCACACTTTTCCCTCCGGCCTGAGCCGTAAAGGCCCATTAACTACACCTGAGTTCAAAGTGGGTCATTGATGTGGAGTGTACAATTGATTAGGGTGGCCAAGGAAGATGACCAGTATGTGGGGTGCGAGTGCTGATATATCGATTTTCTTTGGCCGCTCTTTATTGGTGTGTTCTTCTTTTGTCTTCGCCAGTGACATGGAGAGTAAGGGGTGATTGTATCACACGCTGGAACTTCCGATTTATTGATTTTGTATTTTTTGGTGCGAAAAAGGTCCGCTTTGTATTATTTTGTGTGTGTGTGTGTGTGTGTGTGTGTGTGTGTGTGTGTGTGTGTGAAACCGATTCCTACGCCGCAAGACGTGTAGTGTCATGTTCATTGTTTCATTTTGATTAGTGTATAACCAAACCAGGACAATGAAAGAGTGTTAGTAGTATGTCAGACGCAAACTAAGTAGGAAATATGGATCCGGATCCATCTGATGACGTCATATTTTACTATACGAAGGGTATACCTCCACACTGATGACGTCAAAAACCGGATCCATTTCGGACCACATTTTTTAAAAAATTGGCGGGCATTTTCTTGGGTCACTTCCGGTTGTCTTGATGACTACTTCCGGTCCCGCGGGCGGCGGCGGCGAGGCAAGCCCCGGGCATGTGGAATACTTATATAAATAAGTAGGCCAAATAGTTGCCGGACACCTGGGTTCGAGACCCATTGTGTGTGTGTGTGTGTGTGTGTGTGTGTGTGTGTGTGTGTGTGGTGCGCTCGAGCCCCAGTCATGTAGATATCGAACCCTTTCGATGAGGAGCTCGAAATCAAATATGACAGAAAATGATTTATTCCATCACCCGAGTTACCCCAAAGAAAGGTGCTGAAGACGGAGGCAACCAGCCAAGAGGCGCACCACAGAAATCAGGATGCCACGCAATCACGCAAAATGGAATATGTCGACTACTGCTAAGTGTTATGGTGCTCGCCTTGCTTTGGACCCCCAGGCAGGTGCAGTGCCGGGCCATATGTCTCGAAAGGGTCCAACCCCAACTACTGGAGGTCCTTCTCAGATGTCCTGTGGAGCCAGGGGACATGAGAATAGGACGACTGGCTATACTAAACGAAGACTTAAAATAATGCACTGGAATGCGGAGGGAGTCAGCAACAACAAAAATAGAATAAGAAAAAATCTTGGACCAAGAAAAAGTAAGCATATGTTGCTTGCAAGAAACTCACCTCAAAGAAAATATAGCCTTCAAAATCAGAGGCTACCAGTGTTACCGATCTGACCGAAAGGACAGGCGAAAAGGTGGGATACTGACCCTTGTAAAAAAAATAACATCATGGCTTCCCAAATCGAAGTCTACAAGGAAGGGGCTGAGTATCATACACTTAAACTTAAGACAGGTAATACAGGCCTACATCTGATCAATTACTACTGTCCAAGTGACCGCCCACAGGCACTGGACACACTACCACTAAAAGAAAAAAATGATTGTGTGTGGCGATTTCAACAGCCACTCGCAGAGCTGGGGCTATGATCACATGGACCAGACAGGAGAGAGACTGGAAGACTGGCAGGATGAGAATAGATTCATCTTGATTAACAAGCCGTCCGAACCACATACTTTCTACTTGAGATCATGGCACACTACAACTACACCTGACCCGGCTTTTCATTCACCAGACCTGGAGTGGAACATTACACGAATTGTTGGGAAACAACTTGGTGGCAGTAACCATCGGCCAGTCTTTCTAACCGTAGAAAATTAGCTTGTAAGTGAAAGCAGCACCCTCTCGAGGTGGAACTACAAGAAAGCAGACTGGGCAATGTACAAGTATCGCACCAGCATACTGGTTAGAAACTTGAACACTGAGAAAGACATAAATAAAGTAGTTGAAGAGTTTGGGAAATGCATACTACAGGCAGCGCGAGAAACAGTACCAAGAGGAGCCCGTAAACAATATAAACCCTACTGGAGTAGTGAACTGGAACAGTTGCATAACGATGTGGAAGTGTGTAGAAAGCAAGCAGAGGCCACACCCAGCCAAGAGCACCACAATAAATTCCAGCATGCAAAAGCCAAATTTCAAAGGGCCAAGCAGCAGGCTAGACGGAAAAGCTGGCAGGAGAAAACAGAGTCTCTGTACTTTGAAAGAGACACAAGAAAATTGTGGAAGCTAATAAAACAACTTAATGACGAGGGCACAGGGAGAAACTCAAAAATTGCGCTACATAAAGATGGAAACATCTTAACAAGAAAGCAAGAAGCTGACCATTTTGCGGACTCATTCGCACAAGATAACAATATCAAAATTAGTCCAGAGAATCAACAAAAGATTCGAGAGAAATGGCAACATACAGGACAGAAGGAAATAGTACATGAGTTTCTGGAGGCACCCATCACAATCAGCGAACTGGAGCTAGCCATATCAAAACTGAAAATGAGAAAGTCACCAGGAGCTGATGGTATCTCCAATAAAATGATCAGGAACCTAGGAACAGAGGCCAAAGCAAAGCTGTTGCAGATCTTCAATAACAGCTGGACCTTAGGCAGTGTTCCACAAGCCTGGAGAGAAGCAATCATGATACCCCTCCTAAAATCAGGGAAAGATGGTTCCATTGCCTCTAGCTACAGACCAATTAGCCTCACCAGCTGTCTCTGCAAAACACTGGAGCGCATCATCAATCACAGACTGCAGTGGTACATTGAAAGTAAAAACATCCTTGTGCCACAGCAGGCTGGCTTTAGGCAGTGCTACTCTACGGAAGATCAGACAACCTACCTCTCTCAAGAATTTGAGGATGCATTCCAAGAGAAGAAGCTGGTGCTTGCGGCATGGATAGATCTGAAGAAAGCCTTTGACAAAGTCTGGAAAGAAGGTCTGATGAAGAAACTGAGAAACTGCAAAGTCAATAGAAGAATGTACAAATGGGTGAAAGCATACTTGCACAACAGAAGAGCCCGAGTACAGATAGACGGACTCAAGAGCAAGAAAGTATTACTGCGTCACGGTGTTCCCCAGGGCGGAGTCTTGTCTCCCACACTTTTTCTAATCTTCATCAATGATCTTGTTGCTAATCTACCGCATGGAATTAAAGCGGCAATGTACGCCGATGACCTGGTTCTATGGAGCACAAATTAACATGCATCAGTGGCCACCAGATTGCTACAAAGAGCTGTAGATACATTTGCTGCATGGGCAAATAGATGGTGTGTCAGCATAAACACTGACAAGTGCAGCACCACCCTATTTACCCTCTCTCCAAAACAAAAGGCAGGGATCATCCAGATAAATGGAACACCCCTAAGAGATGATAAAGAACCAACATACCTTGGAGTAACATTTAATGGCAGGCTGACATGGAGAAAGCACATCAACAAATCAGTAGCAAAAGCCAGAAGGAAAATAGCCATTCTGAGAAAGCTAAGTGGAACCACATGGGGAGCCAGTGGGAAAATACTTAGCAAAGTTTACCAACAGAGCATACGACCACACCTGGAATATGGGTCAACTGCGTGGTGTTCAGCATAAAAAACCACACTACAAGAGCTGGACAAGGTGCAAAATCAAGCACTTAGAGTCACCACAGGAGGGATGAGATCAACCCCTATAGTGGAAATTGAGAAGATGGGGAGGACACAAGCACTGAGTGAGCGCAGAGATACGAAAACGCTAATACAAGCAGAAAAGTTCCTCAGCTTGCCAGGCCACCCTATGAAAAACAGATTTGAAAACCTAGCTATGGGGCGGTTGAAAAGAAGTAGTTTTATCCACCAGGCCAAACGACTCTGCAGAGAAACCACCGATCTGCCCACAGTTGGTATCCCCCTAACTACTATTCCAGATCGAACTCCATGGAAAGATGAGCATAGACTATCGTTACAAATCCAGACAAAAGTGAGAGGAATATTTGAAAAGGAAGAACAGAACAGTGTGCAGCGCAGAACAGCCACTCTCAGCTTCCTTGATGAAGAATACCCACAGGACCTCTGGATCCGAGTCTACACAGATGGGCCGGCACAAAATGCTGTTCGAAATGGAGGAGCGGGAGTGTACATAGAATACCCAAATAATACTAGGGACACAGCCAGAGTGCCGACAGGAAAGTACTGCCATAACTATGATGCCGAAATTGAGGCAATCAAGATAGCAACAGAGAAATTACTAAATAACAGCAATGGTACACAACCTGTGGTGCTACTAACAGATGCAAAATCAGCACTCGAGGCGCTCCTGTCTGGGAAATTGCCAGTACTAAGGACACTACTTTCTGAACTTAGCAGTCAGCAAAGGTCACCATACAGTGGATACCATCCCACTGTGGAGTACCTGGAAACGACAGAGCTGATCAATTGGCTAAGGAAGGAGCCAAAGAAGAACAGCCTGATGTGCCCGTTACATACCACCAAAAGAAAAGAATGATCAAATCAGTCAGAAAGCCACCAAAACCTACTCAAGATGACTACCACGTTATGGACAGACCAGAACAAGTCATTATTCTCCGCATCAGAACAGGACACAATAGATTACGCAACCACATGTATACAAAATTCAAGATTGGTGAAACAGCCATGTGCACATGTGGATTGGCGTCGCAGACAGCAGAGCACATACTCCAAGACTGCCCAAAATATAACATATCTAGGCATACCTTCTGGCCTAGAGAGACGACTGTGGAGGATAAACTCTATGGACCGCTGTGTGAACTGAAAAAGACAGTTCAATTCATACAAGAGACGACATTGCAGATATAGACAAATTTCAAGCGAACGAAAGAAGAAGAAGAAGAAATATGACAGAAAATGATTTATTCCATCACTAGAGTTACCCCGCGTAGGTCAAGTAATGACCGCATGAATAAACTTTCCACCAAGATAGCTTCGGCATGTTTCCGTAGTACCCATGTATCAACATTAAGCGCTTGGTGAAAATCTGGTTTAAAAATATACTAGGCAGGCATTATTATTTAAAAAAAAAATGAAGCCTAAAACACATAATAAACGGTTAAATTTCTTGTATGTTTAGCGGATCATATTAATGTCAATATAAAACTATTAATCTCCATTAATTTACGGCGTAACGTGTTAAGATAATCATAAAAATATGTAATATTATTAAACCCCACAGTTATACCCCCTTAATAAACAGAATAAACAAGTAACCAAGAGAGACGACTCGTTTCTCTTGGAAATGATTGTGTCCCCTTGTGCTTTACCTCGCCTCTCCTGCCCAGAGACCATCGTACGAGATTATCTGATAACGGTCAGCCAGAACGCCTAGGGAATTTTCAGTTAACGTCAACGGACTTCAGTGCTTATCACCACATAGAGATCAGCCGACGTGGTACAGCCGGGGCTGTGAAGGGAATATTTGCGCAGGAAAAAATAAGCTATTCTCAAATATACTATACGAAGCCGGTACACAAATGGTTTGAAATATTAAATATAAATAGATATGTATGTGTGTATTTATGTATTTATTTATATCTGTATTTATTTCTATAGCTGCATGTAGGTTGTCCCAGTGAGTAAGGCATATATACGTAGGTGCCTCGATGACTTAGTCACGCGGGATATGCACACGCGTCTGTGTGTGTGTGTGTGTGTGTGTGCGTGCGTGCGCTGGCGTGTGTGTATGTGTGTGCGTGTGTCCGAGCTATCAATTACAGGACATCGCAGTCAACCTCAGTATTCTATTGAGTGTCAAGCTTCCTGGGGCAAGTTTGCAATTGTCATTTTGATCGAACGGTAGCCATGTCATGTGCGCGCTAGTGTGTGCATGTACATGTGTGTGTGTGTGCTATCAATTACAGGACATCGCAGTCAGACGTGTGCCATCATGATGTGCCGTGTCATTTCACGACCTAATGTATCCCTCATACTATAGCTATATGTCTATCTATTACATATTCCAGTCAAGCTGTAATGCATTTGATTTACAGGACGTTGCAGTCAACCCCAACATTGTTTGGCTGTTCGTGTGTCATCATGGTTTTCCGTGTGACATCACGACCAAAATGCATGCCTCATACTATAGCTATGTATCTATCTTTTATACATCGCAGTCAAGGTGTAATGCATTGCATTTACAGGATGTCACAGTCAGCCCAAGCATTATTTGGTTGTTCGTGTGCCACCATGATTTTCCGGGTCATCTCACGACCAAAACTATGCCTCTTACTATAGTTACGTGTCTGGCTATTAGATATGACAGTCAAGCTGTAATGCATTGGATTTACATGACGTCGCAGTCAGCCCCAGCATTCATGCTTCCTGGACAAGGTTGCCGTTGTATTTCTGAACGATCGGCAATCATGATCTTCTATAGTGGCTGTCATCAGGATTACCATCAGCATCATCACCCAACACCACCAACAAAAATCATTATCATCATCATCATCAGCATCATCAGCTCATCATCATCAGCATCATCTGAGGGTGACCGACTGGGTGACTCATAACGGGGCTATGTCGGCGGAGTGACCGTATGTGAACTTGTTCAGACATGTCTTTGGGGAAAACTGGAGGATGACTCAGAGCGTACTGACACCATAACGAGACAACCGAGACACTTGGATAATGGTTACAGCCGATCAAATATAATGATGCTTCCGGTCATATGTCTAATGTATACAATCGAAACACGTGACTAAAACCGGTTAAAGATGGCGTCTCACTCGATCACATGACCAGACACTGCATAATATTCTACTGAGTCATTCTACGTCAGCAAATAGCGTGTATAAGACGACCAGCATTCGTCGAATAGAAGTATCGGTCTCAGTGAACAGCAACCAGGTCACAATGTTACAAATCGCTAACGGTAAGTCGGCTTTTTTAAAATAAAGCTTTCAAATTTTCGTTGCGTTTCTCCAAGTAGACATATGGGTAACCTAACAATACTAGTATAATACAGGGGATATATGGTGCTAGACGCCTATATCTGAAGAGACAAGCCATTTCTTCCTATAGTATTGTAGGCTGGGTCGATATGGAATAGAGCTAGCATTCAAACTTTTGAACATACCACTATGGTGGTACCTTAATAATATAGGTTATAATGTGTAGTCGTAGGGGCAGGTGAAAGTGTACTGCGGGTCCACATACCCATTATCGATAGAAATATATGAAGTATGTAACAGAAAGTGCATGTCAGATTCATAGCTATTAACTGTAATATCAATGTCTATAACGCTGATAAAGTACCCTGTTCTTATCTGTTTTACAGATACTGAGCCCCACGAAAACCTAATTAGCAAACTGTGGAGCACACTAAGAGCTGAACCATACAGCTATTGCATGGCGTGTCTTAATGTTCCACAATATCAAGAAGCCGATAATCCATTCAGTCATTCTTGTGATTATGGTGAGGGTAGTAGTTTTGCGGACCTGGTAACGATTCGACTACGGGATGTACTACAACAGAACTTCACCAAACAAGAAATAATCATATTAAGCCTGACTCGACTATAATCGACACCAGGATACTCCAGAACCATCCTCACCAAACATCGAGCGGACATCGTCATCGGCATATTTAACCTTTAGTCAATCCACACTAGCGGACGAGTATTAAAACACCTAAATAAAAACAAAATGGTTGTAATATACTTACAATCTTGTCTTAAATAGCTGACCAGTCCTCAATACGAAGAAAACTACAGTGGGTGTGAGGAGACTGTATATGTATATCACTGGTATTCTGACTTCACAGACTTTAGCTCACTGTGACTACAACGCAAGTAACACGCCGCCCTCTACGATATCTATTTAATGATGTTGAGAGGTCATGGCGCGAGCATGACCCGCATTCCCCAACCCAGCTTAAATATACAACGGGTCAACGAGCGGGTAGTAGAACGCTTAGTCGCGCCATATGGACAGCCGCGTCAGCATAATCTAAACCGCTTGACCTAAGGAACTGGCTGAAACCGGTTTTACGCGTGGCTCAAAAACTATTATATAAACCCGAGGCTGGTAACACTCAACCATTGTGATCAGAAGATGACTACAGACCTCAAGACTGTGCCTGCTAACTAGGTCTACATGACTCATAGTGGTGAGACTATTAGACCAGTGGGAGGTGGTGATAAGGCCGTGTTTGTTTCATCCTACAGAGGAACGAGCACGTTACACATCTGAAGATTTTACCGTGAATCCGACAAGAAGTTCCCGACTAAAATTGGAATGACACATACTCGGCAAGAATATGAACAAATGATCGCTATGCATCGCGAGATCCTAGCTGACTTTGACAGACTCAACCAAGTTAACCAAGCCAGTAACGAAATCAAACAAGGTACTAACAGAGACAAGCAAGTCAGTAACCAAAACATTCAAGTCAGTGCTCATGTCAAACAAGGCACTACCAGAAGCCATCAAGTCCAAAACACTCAAGTCAGTGCTCAAGTTAAACAAGGAACTAACCGAAACCACCAAGTAGACGCATACTATACCGCCAGTTTTCAACCCAGCTACAGTCAGATGTGTGATGACCCCAGCAACCAGATGTGTGATGAGCCCAATAGCCAGCTGTTTGATGTGCAACAAGACACCAACCGAAGCAATAAAGTCCAACACACTCAAGACAGTACTCAAGTCAAACAGGGTACTAAACGAAGCCACCAAGTAGACGCATACTATACCGCCAGTTATCAACCCAGCTACAGTCAGCAACCAGATATGTGAAGAACCCAAATATCCAGATGTTTGATGTGCCCGACACTCAGATGATTGATGGCCCGAGTGTCTACAATGCTCAGATGTCAGCCCATCAATCGGGAGACCAGCCTTATGACTACATACCAAGTGACCTATACATACCAGACTACCAGCCGGAAAAACTAATCTACTGAGACAGTGGTGTGAAGAAACCCAGAAACAACATACAATTTGTATAGCTCTATATGTGAAAATAAAATATTGTGATGATACTATGTATACCAGCTCATACCACATCATCCATTTCATATAATGACATTATACATTTTTAAAAATTATTATTCTTGTAAAATGTACTGAAATACTAAATAAACAGGTGTATAGATTATAATTACGTCTTCGTTGTTGACAATTAGTGTTTACGGTGTATATAGTTGTCATGCGATGAGAGAATGAAGGGCAAAAATCTCAAGCAAGTAATAAAATTTGTTAGCCAAATGGGAAAATTTTTGGCTACATTTCAACCAGACTTATAAACAGCTCACCCAAACTCAGGAAAAGTAGGAAACATTGTTAACCAAATGTGAAAAGTTTGGCTAAATTTCAACCAGACTTATAAGAAAAAGTAGAACACTTTTGGTGACCAAATGTGAAAAGTTTGACCAAATTTCAACCAAACTTATAAAAAATTTCAGTCAAACAGGTGAAAGTAGGAAAATTTGTTAACCAAACGTGAAAAGTTTGGCCAACTTTCATCCAAACTTATGAAAAGTGGAAATTGTGTTGTCCAGCTGTGAAAAGTTTCACCAAATTTCACCCAAACTTATGAAAAGTAGGAAACTTTGTTAACCAAAAGGCGAAAATTTTGGTCAAAGTTCAACCACAACCATCAACAAGTAGGAAAATATGTTAACGAAAGTGAAAAGGTTAGCCAAAGTTCAAACAAACTCATAAAAAGTAGGAAACTTTGTTAACCAAATGGCAAAATATCTTGGCCAAGTAATACAATTTGTTAGCCAGAGGGTGAAAATTTTGGCTACATTTCAACCAGACTTATAAAAAGCTCACCCAATCTAATGAAAAGTAGGAAAATTTGTTAACCTAATGTGAAAAGGTTAGCCGAATTTCAAACCAAACTTATAAAAATCTCAGTCAAACATATGAAAAGTAGGAAAACTTGTTAACCAAACGTGAAAAGTTTGGCCAACTGTCACCCAAACTTATGAAAAGTTGAAAATTTTGTTGTCCAGATGTGAAAAGTGTGACCAAATTTCACCCACACTTATGAAAAGTAGGAAACTTTGTTAACCAAAGGGTAAAAATCTTGACCAAGTAAGAAAATTTGTTAACCAAAGGTAAAATTTTTTGGACACCTTTGATCAAATTTCAAACAAATCTCATAAAAAAGTAGGAAACTTTGTTAACCAAATGTGAAAAGTTTGACCAAAGTTCATAGAAACTTATAAGATATTCGCCTGTCCCCTATGCAAACAACAGCTGTATTTCAGAAAATTAAACGTATCTTATGTAATAAGTCACTATAATTGAAGGGAAAAAAAAATTAAATTTCAACAATAAAATTGTACAAAAAATTAACAATTAAATTTCTCTTTATGTTTCCAACTTAAATGTTTCATGTAGAAATTTAATTGTTAATTTTTTGTACAATTTTATTGTTGAAATTTTATCTTTTTCATTCAACCATAGTGACTTATTACATAAGATACATTTAATTTTCTGAAATACAGCTGTTGTTTGCATAGGGGACAGGCGAATATCTCTAGTAGGTTGGGATGTAAAATGACAACGTGAATTATTTTTTCCCCGTTGGTTAAGGAATTTTCCTACTTTTTATAAAAATTGGTTGAAATTTGGTTAACATTTTTCTTATTTTGTTAACAAAATTTCCTACTTTTCATAAGGTTTGCATGAAATATTTCTTCACTTGTCCAAACATTTTCAAATTTGGTTAACAAATTTTCCCACTTTCACCTGTTTGACTGAGATTTTGTATAAGTTTGGTTGAAATTTGATCAAACGTTTCACATTTGGTCACCAAAAGTGTTCTACTTTTTTTAAAAAATAAGTCTGGTTGAAATTTGGACAAACTTTTCACATTTGGTTAACAAAATTTCCATTTTTTAAAATAAGTTTGTTTGAAATTTGGCCAAACTTTTCACATCTGGTTAACAAAGTTTCCTACTTTTCCTGAGTTTGGGTGAGCTTTTTATAAGTCTGGTTGAAATTTAGCCAAAATTTTTCCCATTTGGCTAACAAATTTTATTATTTGCTTGAGATTTTTGCCCTTCATTCTCTCATCGCATGACAACTATATACACCGTAAACACTAAATATTCAACAACCAAGACGCAATTATAATCTATACACCTGTTTATTTATTATTTCAGTACATTTTACAAGAATAATAATTTTAAAAAATGTATAGTGTCAATATATGAAATGGATGATGTGGTATGAGCTGGTATACATAGTATCATCACAATATTTTATTTTCACATATAGAGCTATACAAATTGTATGTTGTTTCTGGGTTTCTTCACACCACTGTCTGAGTAGGTTGGTTTTTCCGGCTGGTAGTCTGGTATGTATAGGTCACTTGGTATGTAGTCATAAGGCAAGTCTCCCGATTGATGGGCTGACATCTGAGCATTGTAGACACCCGGGCCATCAATCATCTGAGTGTCGGGCACATCAAACATCTGGATATTGGGTTCTTAACATATCTGGTTGCTGGGGTCATCACACATCTGACTGTAGCTGGGTTGATAACTGGCGGTATAGTATGCGTCTACTTGGTGGCTTCGTTTAGTACCCTGTTTGACTTGAGTACTGTCTTGAGTGTGTTGGACTTTATTGCTTCGGTTGGTGGCTTGTTGTACACCAAACAGCTGGCTATTGGGCTCATCACACATCTGGTTGCTGGGGTCATCACACATCTGACTGTAGCTGGGTTGAAGACTGGTGGTATAGTATGCGTCTACTTGGTGGTTTCGGTTAGTTCCTTGTTTAACTTGAGCACTGACTGGAGTGTTCTGGACTTGATGGCTTCTGGTAGTGCCTTGTTTGACATGAGCACTGACTTGAATGTTTTGGTTACTGACTTGCTTGTCTCTGTTAATACCTTGTTTGATTTCGTTACTGGCTTGGTTAACTAGGTTGAGTCTGTCAAAGTCAGCTAGGATCTCGCGATGCATGGTGATCATCTGTTCATATTCTTGCCGAGTAAGTGTCATTCCGATTTTAGTCGGGAACTTCTTGTCGGATTCACCGTAAAATTTTCGGATGTGTAACGTGCTCATTCCTCTGTAGGATGAGACAAACACGGCCTTATCACCACCTCCCACTGGTCTAATAGTCTCACCACTATGAGTCATGTAGACCTAGTTAGCAGGCACAGTCTTGAGGTCTGTAGTCATCTTCTGATCACAATGGTTGAGTGTTACCAGCCTCGGGTTTATATAATAGTTTTTGAGCCATGCGTAAAACCGGTTTCAGCCAGTTTCTTAGGTCAAGCGGTTCAGATTATGCTGACGCGGCTGTCCGTATGGCGCGACTAAGCGTTCTACTACCCGCTCGTTGACCCGTTGTATGTTTAAGCTTGGTTGGGGGAAGCGGGTCATGCTCGCCCCTGACCTCTCAACATAATGAAATAGATATCGTAGAGGGCGCCGTGTTACTTGCGTTGTAGTCACAGTGAGCTAAAGTCTGTGAAGTCAGAATACCAGTGATATACATATACAGTCTCCTCACACCCACTGTAGTTTTCTTCGTATTGAGGACTGGTCATCTATTAAAGACAAGGTTGTAAGTATATTACAACCATTTGGTTATTAATTAGGTGTTTTAATACTAGTCCACTAGTGTGGATTGACTAAAGGTTAATGACGCCGGTGACGATGTTCGCCCGATGTTTGGTGAGGATGGTTCTGGAGTATCCTGGTGTTGAGTATAGTCGAGGATGCGCTCCTCAATTCTATTCAGGCTTAATATGATTATTTCTTGTTTGGTGAAGTTCTGTTGTAGTACATCCCGTAGTCGAATTGTTACCAGGTCCGCAAAACTACCACCCTCACCATAATCACAAGAATGACTGAATGGGTTCTCGGCTTTTTGATTTTGTGGAACATTAAGACACGCCATGCAATAGCTGTATGGTTCAGCTCTTAGTATGCTCCACAGTTTGCTAATTAGGTTTTCGTGGGGCTCGGTATCTGTAAAACAGATAAGAACATGGTACTTTATCAGCGTTATAGACATTGATATTACAGTTAATAGCTATGAATCTGACATGCACTTTCTGTTACATACTTCATATATTTCTATCGATAATGGGTATGTGGACCCGCAGTACACTTTCACCTGCCCCTACTACTACACATTATTACCTATATTATTAAGGTACCACCATAGTTGTGTTTTCAAAAGTTTGAATGCTAGCTCTATTCCATATCGACCCAGCCTACAATACTATAGGAAAAAATGGCTTGTCTATTCCGATATAGGCGTCTAGCACCATATATCCCCTGTATTATACTAGTATTGTTAGGTTACCCATATGTCTACTTGGAGAAACACAACGAAAATGTGAAAGCTTTATTTTAAAAAAGCCGACTTACCGTTAGCGATTTGTAACATTGTGACCTGGTTGCTGTTCACTGAGACCGATACTTCTATTGGACGAATGCTGGTCGTCTTATACACGCTATTTGCTGACTTAGAATGACTCAGCAGAATATTATGCAGTGTCTGGTCATGTGATCGAGTGAAACGCCATCTTTAACCGGTTTTAGTCACGTGTTTCGATTGCATACGTTAGACATATGACCGGAAGCATCGCCATATTTGATCGGCTGTAACCATCACCCAAGTGTCTCGGTTGTCTCGTTATGGTGTCAGTACGCTCTGAGTCATCCTCCAGTTTTCCCCAAAGACATGTCTGAACACGTTCAACTACAGTCACTCCGCCGACAAAGCCCCGTTATGAGTCACCCAGTCGGTCACCCTCAGATGATGCTGATGATGATGAGCTGATGATGCTAATGATGATGATGATGATGATAATGATGTTTGTTGGTGGTGGTGGGTGATGATGCTGATGGTAATCCTGATGACAGCCACTATAGATGATCATGATTGCCGATCGTTTAGAAAGACAACGGCAACCTTGTCCAGGAAGCATGAATGCTGGGGCTGACTGCGGCGTCCTGTAAATCCAATGCATTACAGCTTGACTGTCATATGTAATAGCCAGACACGTATCTATAGTAAGAGGCATAGTTTTGGTCGTGAGATGACCCGGAAAATCATGGTGGCACACGAACAACCAAATAATGCTGCGGCTGACTGCGACGTCCTGTAAATGCAATGCATTACAGCTTGACCGCGATATGTAATAGATAGACGCATAACTATAGTTTGAGGGATACATTTGGTCGTGTTCTTACACGGCAAATCATGATGGCACACGAACAACCAAACAATGTTGGGGCTGACTGCGACGTCCTGTAAATGCATTGAATTATAGCTTGACTGCGCTATCTAAAAGATAGATACATAACTATAGTATAAGGCATACATTTGGTCGTGATCTGACACTGCAAAAATCATGATGGGACACGAACAACCAAACAATGTTGGGGTTGGCTGCGACGTCCTGTAATGCAATGCATTACAGCTTGACTGGAATATGTAATAGATAGACATATAGCTATAGTATGAGGGATACATATGGTCTTAAGATGAAACGGCATATCATGATGGCACACGTCTGACTGCGATGTCCTATAATTTATAGCACACACACACACACATGTACATATACACACACGCGCGCGCGCATATGACATGGCTACCGTTCGATCAAAATGACAATTGCAAACTTGCCCCAGGAAGCCTGGCACTCCATAGAATACTGAGGTTGACTGCGATGTCCTGTAATTGATAGCGCGCACACACGCACACACATACACACACACGCGTGCGCACGACCTCACACACACAAACACAGACTCGTGTGCATATCCCGCGTGACTAAGTCATCCAGGCACCTACCTATATATGCCTTACTCACTGGGCAACCTACATGCAGCTATAGAAATAAATACAGATATAAATAAATACATAAATACACACATACATATCTATTTATATTTAATATTTCAAACCATTTGTGTACCGGCTTCATATAGCTATATTTGAGAATAGCTTATTTTTTCCTGCGCAAATAGTCCCTTCACAGCCCCGACTGTACCACGTTGGCTGATATCTATCTGGTGATCAGCATTGAAGTCCGTTGACGTTAATTGAAAATTCTCTAGGCGTTCTGGCTGACCGTTATCAGATAATCTCGTACAACGGTCTCTGGGCAGGAGAGGCGAGGTCAAGCACAAGGGGACACAACCATTTCCAAGAGAAACGAATCGTCTCCCTTTGTTACTTGTTTATTCTGTTTATTAAGGGGGTATAACTGTGGGGTTTAATAATATTACATATTTTTATGATTATCTTAACAAGTTACGCCGTAAATTAATGGAGATTAATAGTTTTATATTGACATTAATATTATCCGCTAAACATACAAGAAATTTAACCGTTTATTGTGTGTTTTAGGCTTCATTTAAAAAAATAATAATAATGCCTGTCTAGTATATTTTAAACCAGATTTTCACCAAGCTCTTAATGTTGATACATGGGTACTACGGAAACATGCCGAAGCTATCATGGTGGAAAGTTTATTCATGCCGTCATTTCTTGACCTTCTCGGGGTAACTCGAGTGATGGAATAAATCATTTTCTGTCATATTGAATTTCGATCTCCTCATCAAAAGGGTTCGATATCTACAAGACTGGGGCTCGAGCGCACCACACCGCACCACACACACACACACACACACACACACACACACACACACACACACACACACACACACGGACTCGAACTCAGTTGCCCGGCAAGTATTTTGTCTACTTATCTTTATAAGTATTCCACATGCCCGGGGCTTGCCTCGCCGCCGCCGCCGCCCGCAGGACCGGAAGTAGTCACCAAGACAACCGGAAGTGACCCAAGAAAATACCCGTCAATTTTTGAAAAAAAATGTGGTCCGAAATGGATCCGGTTTTTGAAGTCATCAATATGGAGGTATACCCTTCGTATAGTAAAATATGACGTAATCAGATGGATCCGGATCCACATTTCCTACTTAGTTTGCGACTGACATACTACTAGTTTTTCTATTAGTTGTTGTGACGCATTCTGTGTTGTTGTGATGGTTACACATATATAGTAATGTTCTTCTTATGTTGTGTGTTCATCATCGTCATGTGAAATGCCGATTAGCGTAGGAGGTCATGTTTCACCATCTCACGTGATCACCAGAGTAGTAAGTCAGCTCCGTGTTCTTTTCTCTTCTATACCACGTGACCAAGCCATCCAGGTATTTACTTCTCTGCCTTCCCCTTGTTCTTTTCCCCTCGATCTTGCCAATTATCACTATGTCAACCAATTTATTTCTTCGCATAACGTTTCCAAAAATTGTGACTGTGTACGTCTAATTTCTCCAACCAGTTCATGGTTTTCATTTGTTTCTTGTAGGACGTGGTCATTCGTTTTTATGTCTATTCTTGGTATTCTTTGCAATTTTCACAAAACTAAAAAAAAATCAACACAAAACACTTAGAAAACAACCTGACACACCCAAAGAAATGCAAAACATCCAAAAGTAACCGACACTGTAAAACTGTCACACACACACACACATATACACACACACACATACACACACACACACACACGCACACACAGAGGGAGAATGAGAGAGAGAGAGAGAGAGAGAGAGAGAGAGAGAGAGAGAGAGAGAGAGAGAGAAATAGACAACCACCGAGAAACACCCAGACGCAATAAAAATAAAGAAACAAAAACACTGAGGCATAATGAAGCTAACACAATAAGCGAAACACAAAACAAGAAAACGATAATAACCAAAGAAATCAACACGAAAGAAAACGACAAATCCAAAGAAACCTTCAAAAACATAAACAATTGTTTCGAAAAAGCGCGGTTGTAAACACCTTCATTATTCCTATGAAAATATATTTACTGTTAGATCTCCCAAACAGACAATCACAAAGATAAACAATCACATTAATCATTTCATCTTCAGCAGCACAGTTCACAGAACAACACACAACAATAGCACTATAAGATATACACACACAACTACAAGAATTAAAATTCAACCATATAGGCCACATTATCAATCACCCAGACCACATCCATTAGCATTATACAACACTACAATTAGAAAACACTGGGTTAGGGAAATAGAAAACACAACACCGCCTTATTATGGCACACAACCAAAATTCTACAAAACATGTATGCAATTAATACAAGGCAACAACCATTTGATACACCAGACAACCAATCAGATATATAAATATTTAGTAGAACATCAAGCACCACCATTACACCTGAGAATCAAAAGAGGAACAATTACTAAAATTAAAGGCTAAAGCTGTACTTTTATTAACTTACACAACAAACATACCACACAAACAAAAAACCACAGAAAATAACATAGACTACCTTTCAATGCCGGTCTCTCTGGCTGTGGGGTTACAACACTTTCTCTCTGTAATCCCGTTTATCACGCAGAGTCTCGCAGCGGAGCGAGAACTGAGGTGGTTCGACCCCCGCTCGTGACTTGCGGATACTGAGCCGGCCGCTCAGAAAGCAATGGCAAACTACTGAGCGTAATCTTGCCAAGAGATCAACAGACAGCTGAAAGATGCTGTTGTTGACAGCTAAGTCCTGTAAAAGGATACGCAAAAAAAACAACCTTTCAATACGACACTTATAGTACAAGTAAAACCATACAGATCCAGACAGTTAACCTAATGTCAGTTATGCAGAAGCAACACATAAGAGACAGAAGAACATATTTACTATACATGTCGACGACCATAACCACACAGACTGCACAACAACAACTAATAAAAACATCCTTTCATGTCCTGGTTTGGTTATACACTTATCAAAATGAAACCATCAACACAAGTAATTAACATGACACTATACACCTTGCGCCCCCCCCCCCCCAAAAAAAAAATATATATTGTTCAATCAATAGTTGTCTTCCCTTAATTATTTATTGTGGAAGATCCAATTTGTGACGTCATAGTACGTTAGTGTGGTCAGCTTACAAATTATATATAAGAAAAATCCTATCAATTTTTATGAACCTGGTCCGCAAATGGTAGTCAAACACGCCATACTATACTACAATTTTGCCATAGCAGTAGTATACAATGTTGTAACTACACCTCAAATATGAATCCAGATCCGCCTGATGACGTAATATTTTACTATATAAAAAGTCATGATCCATCGTGATGACGTCAAAAAGCGGATCCATAACGGACCGCATTTTCAAGGGATGCAACTCAGGAATAAATAATCGAACGTATTTTTGCACTATTACTTCCCTTTTTTGGTTAGAATTTTAATTCTGTAAAAATGTAATAATTACTGTTATTATTGATTGTAGCGAGGCGAGGCTTAAAAAACTATCATCATACTAGTGATGCTGTGTTAGGGTACAGTGGTCTTCCTCCTCAGTGTCATCCTTCTTTTATCTCGACTTCTTTATCTATATTGGGCATAAGCACTATCGTCATTCCATTGGTGATGTGCAAGGGATAGGGTTACAGTGCATTCCCTCGGGGTGGTCTAGGGGACGGGCGGGCGTAAGAGTGGGAGCTCAGGGGTGGGGCGCGGGTGTCGGCGTGTGGGATAGGGCTAGGGGGTTCGAACCTAGAGCTGTGGTGGATGTCATATGAAAACCTTAATAAGTAAGATTGTAAATATGGCAGGTATATGATCTGTAGAGGGTCGTAGTGGCTTATTCACTATCATAATACGGGTTACAAATGAAAACCTTAAAAGTGAAGATTAGTAGTATTGATTGTATCGGGTATAGCTTAGTGAAATTCGTTGGTAAGGGGTGGGTAGCGGTTATTATTGGTCTGTAGAGGGTCGTAGTGGTGTAAACACTATCATCACACATGTTACAAATGAAACACTTAAGAAGTAAAAATGGCCCATATTATTGATTTTAGTGGGTATAGCTTAGGAGAAAGAAAAATAGGCACAATCAACGTCTGTGTTTTCAATAGTAAAGAAGAGGAGCTTATAGAAAAAATGGAAGAGAGGAAAATTGGACTGATGGGAATAGCGGACACCCGAACAAAGGGGAAAGGATGCAAGGGGCTACACCGCAGTTACACGTTTGTTTACTCTGGAGTAGAACAGCAAGAAAGGGCAAGACACGGTGTGGGAATAGTCATTGAACACACATGACGTGCTAAATAAAATAGATAAGCAGGACAACATCATAGTTATGGGAGACTTCAATGCAAGATTAGGACATAACAGAGTGGGCATAGAAAAACATCTGGGAGCATTTGGAGATCAGCAAAATGAAAGGAATGATAACGGAAGTAGACTATTAGAGCTATGCAGCCAACACGACCTCTATATAACAAACATATTCTATAAACATAAAGATTCACAAGTATACACATCGTATAAATGGAATGATCTAGATCAGTGTTTCCCAACGTGGGGCCCACGCCCCACAGGGGGGCAATTTGACTGTTAAGGGGGGCAATTCGAAAATGGAAGAAATCGGCTGAATATAACAAAACAGGGAGACTTGAGACTGAAGTTAACTAAATTGGAACCTGACATAAGATCTCTTTGCAGCAAGCATCAAGCGCAAGGATCTCACTAAATTTAAATAATAAATAATTACTAATAATTAAAATAATATAGAAAAATCTGTCATAAAATTATTTTGTACTTGAATTTCAGTTCTCCATTATATGTTTTGAAAATTTACTTACTGTGTTTGCTCAATAATTACCTAGTGATTTCTTCCTAAAACCTATCATTCAAGTTTCTTTAGTGAACATTTCAATTTTTGAATATTAAAAATAATGTATATGTTGAGGGGGGGGGGCATGGGGCGGGGGAGGGGGGCAATATGAATTTTAGAAAGGCTTAAGTGGGGCATGGTGCAAAAAAGGTTGGGAAACACTGATCTAGATACTAAAAGCCAAATTGATTTTATATTAACAAGAAATAACAGAAAGAGAAATATATTAGATGCAAGGGGAGTGCCCAATTTCAGTATAAACACAGATCATAAAGCAGTCGTTGCCACAATAAGAACAATCAGAAGAAGGAAACAAAGAGCAGGAAAATACATGCCATGCGAATCAGTAAACTTAAAAAACCTTAAAGACGAGGCAGTAAGGGAAAATTATGAGAAAGAACTAACTGAACTCTTTGAAAAATTACCTACAGAGAGAAAAACAGCGGAAGAAGAATGGGAGACGTTCAAATCAAGCATTTTAAATACTGCAAATATAACATGTGGAACCACGAAAAAATGCAAAACACGGATAAAGAAAATAACAAGTTGGTGGAACGCAGAAGTAAAGAAAGCGGTAAAAGACAAAAAGGAAAAATATAAAAAGTGGTTGAAGAGCAAACAGGAATGTGAGCGCATAGAATATAGAATAGCGAGAAGACATGTGAATATAATAGTAAAGAGGGAAAACAAAAATACTGGGAAGAGTATGGAGAAAACCTAAATAAAAACTACAAGGAGGGAACTAGAAACTTCTACAAAAAGATAGGTGCAATGCGAGCCAGAGGAGAACCCTTTGATCCAACTGAAATAATTAACAGCGAAAATTGAGAACCAATAAGTGAACAAAAACAAATCCTAATAAGATGGAAGCAGTATTTCGAACAACTTCTCAACATCCCATCAGATGTCACAGGAATTCAAGAGACCTATACAGATGTCACCGAAGAACTAGAACCAGACATACTAAAAGAAGAAATTATAGATGCCATCAGATTAGCCCCATTGAACAAATCACCAGGACAGGATTAAATACCAAATGAACTAATTAAAGCAGCAAAGGAAGTAGGAACAGCTTGGCTACATAGACTATTCAATCATGTTTGGGTAGAACAACAGACACCACGAGATTGGGGAAATGCCATAATTATCCCAATTTGGAAAAACAAAGGCAGCAAAAGAGACTGCACACAATACAGAGGCATTTCACTATTGAGTCATACTGGGAAAATATTTTGCAAAATTCTTGAAAAAAGATTACGAACTACTTTAGAACCCCAGCTAAGCGAAACACAACTTGGATTTAGGAAAAACAAAGGATGCACAGATGCAATTTTTGCTCTTAGACAACTTATAGAAACATCAATCGAATTCAATGAAACACTCTACTTAGCCTTTGTCGACCAAGAAAAGGCATTTGATAGAGTAGATAGAAACAACTTGTGGCAAATCCTTAAACAATATGGAGTGATTACACATCTAACAAACCTATGTAGAAGTTTATACAACAACAGTGAATGCATAGTGAGAGCAACTGGAGGACACTCAGAACCCTTCACCATAAGATCTGGAGTACGACAAGGTTGTGTCCTGTCCCCTCTCTTGTTCATAACATATATAGACAACATATGTAAAGAAACCAGCCAAGCAGAGATAGCAAGAAAACCACATGACGAGAACACAAAAGAAGAACCATCTGCAAATCTAACCATTAGAAAACTCCTGTTTGCGGACGACCAAGCACTAATAGAAAATCAGAAGCTGAATTACAAGACCACATGAATAGACTAAACGAAATGTGTAGGGAACATAATATGAAAATTAGCACAAGCAAAACAGAGGTAATGACTATAACTAAAGAAGAACAAACAACAACTATTCACCTAAACGAACATCCCTTGAAACAAGTGAAGAGTTTCAATACCTGGGAAGTATAATATCATCAAATGGCAGATCAGAAGACGAGATCGAAAATAGGTGCAAATCAACTCATTGGACAAATGGCACCAATACTAAAGAACAAACATATATCAGTAACTACTAAGAAAGCACTTTACAACACAGTCTTCCTATTAACTCTATGCTACCAATGCCAAACCTGGACAATGACAAAAAGAGAAAACAAAAATCACAACAACAGAAATGAGGTTCCTGAGAAGAATACTCAACGTATCAAGAAGAGATAAGATCAGAAATGAAGAAATCAGGACTAAAGTGGGGGTTAAAGCAGCACTAGATTTTATTAGAAAGCAGCAAGTCAAATGGTTTGGCCATGCAAGTAAGTTACCAGTCAACAGCATACCACAACAAGCAATGATGTACAGACCAGATGGAAACAGAGAAAGAGGCCGACCACGTAAGCGTTGGACGGAGGGAATAGTCCATGGGAATATCGATATATGAAGCCCATAATCGGGCACTCTCACGATGTTTATACTTCACCTCAATACCGCAAGGTACAAGAGGAACATGATGAGATGAGATGAGACAGAATTGGTGTCGTGAGCCGTTACACGCTGCGGGATTTACTGAGGCGGGGATCCGAGCAATTATTGACTGAATATATATATATATATATATATATATATATATATATATATATATATATATATATATATATATATATATATATATATATATATATATACACACATATATATACACACACACACACACACACACACTAGCTGACCCGGCCCGTCTTCGCCCAGTTCCTGGCGGGGAGCCATGCAAGTAGGTTACCAGTCAACAGCATACCACAACAAGCAATGATGTACAGACCAGATGGAAACAGAGAAAGAGGCCGACCACGTAAGCGTTGGACGGAGGGAATAGTCCATGGGAATATCGATATATGAAGCCCATAATCGGGCACTCTCACGAAGTTTATACTTCTTCTCGACACCGCAAGCTACAAGAGGAACATGATGAGATGAGATGAGAGCTTAGGAGAATTCATTGGTAAGGGGTGAGTAGTGGTTATTAATGATCCGTATAGGGTCGCAGTGGCCTATACACTATCATCACGCAGGCTGCAAATGAAAACCTTAAAAAGGTAAAGATGGTCGATATTATTGATTGTAGCGGGTATAGCTTAGTGAAATTCGTTGGTAAGGAGTGGGTAGCGGTTATTAGTGATCTGTAGAGTGTTGTAGTGGCTTGCTCACTATCATCAAACGGGTTACAAATGAAAACTTTAAACTGTAAAGATGGTCGATATTATTGATTGTAGCGGGTATAGATTAGTTAAATTCATTGGTAAGGGGTGGGTAGTGGATATTAGTGGTATGTAGAGGGGTCGTAGTGGTGTAAACACTATCAGCATAAGGTTACAAATGAAAACCTTAAAAAGGTAAAGATTGTGGATATTATTGATTGTAGCGAGTATAGCTTAGTGACGTTCGTTGGTAACGGGTGGTAGCGGTTACTAGTGATCTGTAGAGTATCATAGAGGTGTAAACACTATCATCACAAGGTTACAAATGAAAACATTAAGAAGGTAAACATGACCTGCATTATCGACTATAGCGGGTATGGCGTATTGAAACTCGGTCGTAGGGGGTTGGTGAGTGCAGTAAAGGCTAGATAGATGCTTCTGGTCGTTATTAAGGGGTGGTCGAGTGGCGAGGTGGCTAGATAAATACGTCGGTCCTTGATAGTAGCCGGAGGTTAAGTCTCATATTAAAGTCTAAATATTGAACTCATAAGTGGTTGATCTGAGGGTGACCGCCTGGGTGACTCATCACAGGGCTATGTCGGCGAGGGTGAACGTGTTCAGGCATGTCTTTGGGGGGAAACCGGAGGATGACTTGGACCGTACTAACCGCGGTAAACCTGCTTGAACATGTTTAGACGTGTTTTCTATGAAGCATTAGCCGTACAGTTTTCATAAAAGGGACCTCAAAGGCGGGCTAAAGACACTACGTTTGCAAGCGAAGAAATTGTTGTGGTAAGTACCACTGTGTGTATGATATAATGTCTCATTACACGTCGTCAAGTCGGTATAGTGCTGTCACTAGTGTATATCTCAGAAGCTACATGAGGCAACTAACATGAATACGCCGTTAGGTATAGCCACCCAGTATATCAATACTAATACATATACTAATGACGGTCTATATTTTAAAAAAAGCATCATAAATCATCATCATGATCAGCTTCACGTTTGCCGTCAAGTGACGTGCGGAGAAATGGCGCTACACCGCTTGATGGGTGGCACTGAATAGTGTTATGTCTGTATTCTCAGGCGTCCTTTACTGTAATCCATTAGGATGACTGTTTTTCATAAAAGTATGCTTTCTCTGTTTAAAAAAAAGCAATATGCTTTTGTTCATCTACAGATTCAAACCAAGACGACCAGTCCCTCATTGACACGTGGACCACATCGATCATGGAACAAACAAAGGTATGTGTATATATCAGGTATCCATTAAGTGTAGTGTAATATACATGCGTCTACGACTATGTCCTCTTTCTGTGCAGAGTGTGGAAACACGCTTATTCAACCATTCATTATTGACCATTATCCCTCTCACTCTTCAGAGTGAAAAAAAAAATGTACTGACAAAGGAGAATCTAGAGTTATGCTCTGTGGTAACGAATGTATGAAATGAATGGATATCACTAATGTACACGATCTCAAAATACTCTGTCTCTTCAAAATGTGTCAAAGCTACATAACGTCAATTATGTGGTGTCAAATTCAGTATGTGTAATTTTTACTGTCCCTTGTTATATCATCTTTGTCCTTTCTCCAGACTGAAAATTTGCAGACACAGAAAAATCTCGAGACTATTGAGTGGCTTACAAGAAGAGAAATATCGAGGCTATAGCTTACAAGGAGGGAAATCTCGAAGTCATTGAGCTGTGTATACGAAAGGAAGGCAACGATCGGTCTACCACAAAATAGTGGTATGTATGCTTTCCTCATTTCTCACTAATTGTTGGTCATCACTAAATATTGTCACCCCTAAGTGGTGGGCATCACTAAAGGTATTCACCATTTCTCACTAATATAGTACAACTCTGTGTCATACAATGTAAAATAACGCAAAGAACAGAATTACGAAACACCACCACAAAAATATAGTCATGGAGAAGACCCTCTGTAAGGATAAACAGAAAATGAAATAATTTACTATGTGTGACATCATAAGCTTCAAATCCTTTTTTTTCTTTTGATATTTCCTAACAATTTATGTGATATGAAATATTTTTCTGTAGTTATGCTATCATAATGGTTGTTACATGTTTGTAAAATATCTGTAATGCTTTTGTTTTCTTTCTTCACAGCTGTTTGACGACCGGTACTTAAAAAAATTGTAAAAGAAGCGTGAAAGATTACACAACTTTATAGTGGTCACTATACCTTATCAATTGGAGCTACACACGAGCTTATTTCGTTGAATATCAACCCATTATTCAATACTCGAAGCTACAAACCATCTAACACCAGAAGCTACTTAATGTCTTTTCACCACTACTTTTTCTATCATTATGGCCACTATTCAGAAAAATATCTATCTCTGCTATATCTGTGGTAAAGAATTCACTGAAAAAAAAAAACAATCTTACACAACATATTAACACCGTACACTAAACCACAGCTCACGCATGCCACTTATGTAGCAATCTATACAAAAGGAAAGACATCCTACAACGACACATACAAACTGATCACAAGACATCAACTACACCAACACCTGTGGCCACTACACACTAAAACACCACGTCGGCATCAAGAAAAAGGAAAACACAAACAGACACACCATCAGCTAAGAAACAGAAAACTGATCAAGTGGAAACAGGGGAAGCCAACGTAGAAATAGATGAGGAAGTAGAGATAGATGAGGAACTAAAGACCTTAGACAAAATCCCCAACGACGAAGTCCAGCAGAAATACAGAGACAACTGGCAGGCCCTTAGGACACATCAGAACATCAACAAACATATATTGACATACAATTTTTTTCATCGACCAGACTCAACACAACCAATTGACTGGACCAAAACATTACAACCAGTATTTAATAGTCAGACAAATCGCTTCAAGATAAATTATTCCCTTCATATGATTTTAAGACATAACAAGACAGCTGAACTTAGGTTTTTCCCATTCCTCGTCAAATAATGCATGCCAACTCGACGTCCCCATTTTAGTTAGCAACGAACAAAACTTTAACGACTTTATAACCCTAATTCAGGATAGCGACACATTCAACTACGCACTACACAACATACCCGACACTAAGTACATGGTAGAGACAATCCCTGCGACCAGTTTCTATGTATACCACATCAATGAACACCCGCTAGGTTGATTTCTGTCTATAATATGCTCTATTAAAAATGTAAAGTGGTCATATGTGTGATATCCTTGCATGTGTGGTACAGTGAATTGTCTATATCATCAAAAATGAAAGTCTCAATGTTGTGTGTCACTGTCTTTCACATTTTCACCGATCATTAAAATGCTATTTTGTATTGGTAATAAAAAAATATTGAATGTTGTGCACATGAAAATACTGATTGTGATGGAAAAAATAAAAGTTATGAAAACGAAAATTTCTTGTTTGTTGTTTTTTTTTCCAGTGGTATGCTGGGCTTGTTTTCGTTTTTCTTGTTTTTTTTTCTTTCTTGTTTTCGTCTTTCTGGCCTTTCCTTGTTTTCATGTTGACTGCGGCGCGAGCTTGTTTTTCATGTTGAATGTGGCGCAAAGCTGTGGTACAATTCACACACACACACACACACACACACACACACACACACACACCCACCTACACACTCACGCACACACAATGGAACAGTGAGACAAGACCAGAAGTCGCACATGAACAACGACATATTGGAACAGAGAGACACATACAATATCACACAAAAATGTTCATCCAAAATTATAATTATCTCAATGAAACTTATAAAAAGTAGGACACTGTTAACAAAAGTGAAAAATCTTAGCCATATTGCAACCAAACTTATAAATATATCAGCCAAATGTATGAAAAGTAGAAAAATTTGTTAACCAAATGTGAAAAGTTTGGTCAAATTTCAACCAAACTTATGAAAATTAGGAAAATTTGTTAACCAAATGTGACAAATTTTGGCCAAATTTCGACCAAACTCATAACAAAAAGTAGGAATCTTTGGTAATCAAATGTGAAAAGTTTGGCCATATTTAAGCAAACTGATAAAAAAAAGTAGGAAACGTTGTTGTCCACTTGTGAAACGTTTGGCCAAATGTTTAAAAAACTCATAGAAAATTGGACATTTTGTTGGCCAAATGTGAAAAGTTTGGCCAAATTTCAACCAAACCCATAAAAAGTAGGAAATTTTGTTAACCAAATGCGAAAAGTTTTGCCAAATTTCAAACAAACTCATAAAAAAGTAGGAATCTTTGGTAACCAAATGTGAAAAGTTTGGCCATATTTAACCAAACTGATAAAAAAAAGTAGGAAACGTTGTTGTCCACTTGTGAAAAGTTTGGCCAAATTTAAAAAAAAAACTCATAGAAAATAGGAAATTTTGTTGGCCAAATGTGAAAATTTTGCCCAAATTTCAAACAAACCCATAAAAAGTAGGAAACTTTGTTAACCAAATGTGAAACGTTTTGCCAAATGTCAACCAAACTTATAAATATCTCACCCAAACTAATAAAAAGTAGAACACTTTGTTAACCAAAGCGAAATATTATGGTCACATTTCAACCAAACTCATAAAAAGTAGGAAACTTTGTTAACCAAATGTGTAAAGTTTGGACAAATGTCAACCAAACTTATGAAAAGAAGGAAACTTTGTTAACCAAATGTGAAATTTTTTTGGTTTAGAAAAGAAATATTTCATCCAACACTTATGACAAGTAGGAAATTTTGTTAACAAAATATGAAAAATTTTAGCCAAATTTCAACCAAACTTATAAAAAGTAGGAAAATTTCTTAACCAAATGGGAAAAATATCTCACGTTGTCAGTTTACATCCCCAACCTACTAGAGATATTTGTCTGTCCTCTAGGCAAACAACAGCTGTATTTCAGAAAATTAAATGTATCTTATGTAATAAGTCACTATGGTTGAATGAAAAAAAAATTAAATTTCAACCATAAAATTATTAAAAAATTAACAATTAAATTTATACAGGAACCATTCAATTTGGAAACAATAAAGAGAAATCTACTTTTTATTAGTTTGAGTGAGATATTTATAAGTTTGGTTGACATTTGGCCAAACTTTTCACATTTGGTTAACAAAGTTTCCTACTTTTTATGGGTTTGTTTGAAATTTGGCCAAACTTTTCACATTTGGCCAACAAAATTTCCTATTTTTTATGTTTTTTTTTAAATTTGGCCAAACTTTTCACATTTGGTTACCAAAGATTCCTACTTTTTAAGAGTTTATTTGAAATTTGGCCAAACTTTTCGCATTTGGTTAACAAAATTTCCTACTTTTTATGGGTTTGGTTGAAATTTAGCCAAACTTTTCACATTTGGCCAACAAAATTTCCTACATTTTATGAGTTTGGTTGAAATGTGGAAAAACTTTTCACATTTGGTTAACAAAGTTTCTCACTTTTCATAAGTGTGGTTCAGATTTTTCACTTTGGTTAACAAAGTTTTCTACTGTTTATGAGTTTGAACGCTGTATTTCGTTACTTGGTCAATATTTTTCCTCTTTGACTTAACACATTTTCCTACTTGGCCAATATCCTTCCCATTTGGTTAACAATTTTCCCACATATTATAAGTTTGGCCGACATGTTTCCCCTTTTGTTGACAAAATATTCCACTTTTTATAAGTCTAAACGAGATATTTCTCTCTTTGGCTAACAAATTTTCCTACTAGGCCAATATGTTTTCCTATTTAGCTGACAAATTTTCCTAGTTTTCATAAGTGTGAACGAGATATTTCTGTATTTGGCGACATTTTTCACATTTGGCTAACATATTTTCCCACTTGACTTAGGTTTTTCCCCTTTGGCTAAAAAAGGTTTCTACTTTTCATCAGTTTGGTTGAGATATTTCTGTATTTGGCCTAACTATTTTTCCCATTTGCTTGACAATTTTCCTTCTTTTTATAAGTTAGGCTGATCTATTTATAAGTTTAGTTGAAATATTTCTCTCTGTGGACGATATTTTTTCACATTTGGTAACAAAATTTCCTAATTTTCATAAGTTTGGTTGAAATTTGACCAAACTTTTCACATTTGGTTAATAATTTTTCCTACTCTTCATACATTTGGCTGATATATTTATAAGTTTGGTTGCAATATGGCTAAGATTTTTCACTTTGGTTAACAGTGTCCTACTTTTTATAAGTTTCATTGAGATAATTATAATTTTGGATGAACATTCGCGTGTGATATTGTACGTGTCTCTCTGTTCCAATATGGCTTTGTTCTTGTGTGACTTCTGGTCTTGTCTCACAATTCCATTGTGTGTGCATGTGTGTGTGTGTCTGTGTGTGTGAATTGTTCCACAGCTTTACACCACATTCAACATGAAAAACAAGCTCGCGCCGCAGTCAACATGAAAACAAGGAAAGGCCAGAAAGACGAAAACAAGAAAGAAAAAAAAAACAAGAAAAACGAAAACAAGCCCAGCATACCACTGGAAAAAAACCAACAAACAAGAAATTTTCGTTTTCATAACTTTTATTTTTTCCATCACAATCAGTATTTTCATGTGCACAACATTCAATATTTTTTTTTATTACCAATACAAAATAGCATTTTAATGATCGGTGAAAATGTGAAAGACAGTGACACACAACATTGAGTCTTTTATTTTCGATGATATAGACAATTCACTGTACCACACATGCAAGGATATCACACATATGACCACTTTACATTTGTTAATAGAGCATATTATAGACAGCAATCAACATAGCGGGTGTTCATTGATGTGGTATACATAGAAACTGGTCGCAAGGGTTGTCTCTACCATGTACTTAGTGTCGGGTATGTTGTGTAGTGCGTAGTTGAATGTGTCGCTATCCTGAATTAGGGTTATAAAGTCGTTAAAGTTTTGTTCGTTGCTAACTAAAATGGGGACGTCGAGTTGGCATGCATTATTTGACGAGGAATGGGAAAAACCTAAGTTCAGCTGTCTCGTTATGTCTTACAATCATATGAAGGGAATAATTTATCTTGAAGCGATTTGTTTGACTATTAAATACTGGTTTAATGTCTCGGCCCAGTCAATTGGTTGTGTTGAGTCTGGTCGATGAAAAAAATTGTATGTCAATATATGTTTGTTGATCTTCTGATGTGTCCTAAGGGCCTGCCAGTTGTCTCTGTATTTCTGCTGGACTTCGTCGTTGGAGATTTTGTCTAAGGTCTTTAGTTCCTAATCTATCTCTACTTCCTCATCTATTTCTACGTTGGCTTCCCCTGTTTCCACTTGATCAGTTTTCTGTTTCTTAGCTGATGGTGTGTCTGTTGGTGTTTTCCTTTTTCTTAATGTTTTAGTGTGTAGTGGTCACAGGTGTTGGTGTAGTTGGTGTCTTGTGATCAGTTGTTATGTGTCGTTGTAGAATGGCTTTCCTTTTGTATAGATTGCCACATAAGTGGCATGCGTGAGCTGTGGTTTTGTATACGGTGTTAATATGTCGTGTAAGATTGGTTTTTTCAGTGAATTCTTTACCACAGATATAGCAGAGACAGATATTTTTTCTGAATAGTGGCCGTAATGATAGAAAAAGTAGTGGTGAAAAGACAATAAGTAGCTTCTGGTGTTAGATGGTTTGTAGTTTCGAGTATTGAATAATGGGTTGATATTCAACGAAATAAGCTCGTGTGTAGCTCCAATTGATAAGGTATAGTGACCACTATAAAGTTGTGTAATCTTTCATTCTTCTTTTAAAATTGTTGTAAGTACCGGTCGTCAAACAGCTGTGAAGAAAGACAAAAAAAAGCATTACAGATATTTTACAAACATGTAACAACCATGATGATAGCATATCTACAGAAAAATGTTTCATATCACATAAATTGTTAGGAAATATCAAAAGAAAAAAAAAAGGTTTTGAGTCTTATGATGTCACACATAGTAAATTATTTCATTTTCTGTTTATCCTTACAGAGGGTCTTCTCCATGACTATATTTTTGTGGTGGTGGTTCGTAATTCTGTTCTTTTGTGTTATTTTATATTGTATGACACAGAGTTGTACTATATTAGTGAGAAATGGTGAATTCCTTTAGTGATGCCCACCACTTAGGGGTGACAATATTTAGTGATGACCAACAATTAGTGAGAAATGAGGAAAGCATGCATACCACTATTTTGTGGTAGACCGTTCGTTGCCTTCCTTTAGTATACACAGCTCAATGACTTCGAGATTTCCCTCCTTGTAAGCTATAGCCTCGATATTTCTCTTCTTGTAAGCCACTCAATAGTCTCGAGATTTTTCTGTGTCTGCAAATTTTCAGTCTGGAGAAAGGACAAAGATGATATAACAAGGGACAGTAAAAATTACACATACTGAATTTGACACCACATAATTGACGTTATGTAGCTTTGACACATTTTGAAGAGACAGAGTATTTTGAGATCGTGTACATTAGTGATATTCATTCATTTCATACATTCGTTACCACAGAGCATAACTCTGATTCTCCTGTGTCAATAAATTTTTTTTCACCCTGAAGAGTGAGAGGGATAATAGTCAATACTGAATGGTTGAATAAGCGTGTTTCCACACACTGCACAGAAAGAGGACATAGTCGTAGACACATATATATTACTCTACACTTAATGGAGACCTGATATATACACATACCTTTGTGTGTTCCAAGATCGATGTGGTCCACGTGTCAATGAGGGACTGGTCGTCTTGGTTTGAATCTGTAGATGAACAAAAGCATATTACTTTTTAGTGAACAGAGAAAGCATACTTTAATGAAAAACATGTTTCATGTGTGCACAATTGGAGTGCACTACAGTAGCTACCCTAACGGAGTACAGCAAAGGACGCCTGAGAATACAGACAATAACCCGGCATGACACTATTCAGTGCCACCCATCAAGTGGTGTAGCGCCATTTCTCCCCACGTCACTTGACGGCAAATGTGAAGCCGACCATGATGATGATTTATGATGCTTTTTTAAAATATAGGCCGTCATTAGTATATGTATTAGTATTCATATACTGGGTGGCTATACCTAACGGCATATTCATGTTAGTTGCCTCATGTAGCTTTTGAGATATACACTAGTGACAGCACTATACCGACTTGACGACGTGTAACGAGACATTATATCATACACACAGTGGTACTTACCACAGCAATTTCTTCGGTGAGCTGTTTTCGATAGGTCTTGTTGCAAACTTAGTGTCTTTATCCCGCCTTTGAGGTCCCTTTTATACAAACTGTACGGCTAATGCATCATAGAAAACACGTCAAAACATGTTCAAGCAGGTTTACCGCGGTCAGTACGGTCTGAGTCATCCTCCGGTTTTCCATAAAGACATTTCTGAACACGTTCACCCTCGCCGACATAGCCCTGTGATGAGTCACCCAGGCGGTCACCCTCAGATCAACCACTTATGAGTTCAATCTTAAGACTTTAATATGAGACTTAACCTCAGGCTATTATCAAGGACCGGACGTATTTATCTAGCCACCTCGCCACTCGACCACCCCTTAATAACGACCAGAAGCATCTATCTAGCCTTTCCTCCACTCACCCACCCCTTACGGCCGAGTTTCATTACGCCATGCCCGCTATAGTCGATAATACCGGTCATGTTTACCTTTTTAATGTTTCCATTTGTAACCTTGTGATGATAGTGTTTACACCTCTATGATACTCTACAGATCACCAATAACCGCTACCACCCCTTACCAACGAATTTACTAAGCTATACCCGCTACAATCAATAATATCCACCATCTTTACCTTTTTAAGGTTTTCATTTGTAACCTTATGCTGATAGTGTTTACACCACTACGACCCCTCTACATACCACTAATATCCACTACCCACCCCTTATCAATGAATTTAACTAATCTATACCCGCTACAATCAATAATATCGACCATCTTTACTGTTTAAGGTTTTCATTTGTAACCCTATGATGATAGTGAGCAAGCCACTACAACACTCTACAGATCACTAATAACCGCTACCCACTCCTTACCAACGAATTTCACTAAGCTATACCCGCTACAATCAATAATATCGCCCATCTTTATCTTTTTAAGGTTTTCATTTGTAGCCTGCGTGATGATAGTTTATAGGCCACTGCAACCCTATACGGATCATTAATAACCACTACTTACCCCTTACCAATGAATTCTCCTAAGCTATACCCGCTAAAATCAATAATATCGGCAATTTTTACTTCTTAAGTGTTTCATTGGTAACATGTGTGAAGATAGTGTTTACATCACTACGACCGTCTACAGACCACTAATAACCGCTACCCACCCCTTACCAACGAATTTCACTAAGCTATACCCGATACAATCAATACTACTGACCATCTTCACTTTTTAAGGTTTTCATTTGTAAACTGATGATAATAGTGAATAAGCCACTACGACCCTCTACAGATCTTATGCCTGCCATATTTACATTCTTACTTATTAAGGTTTTCATATGACATCCACCGCAGCTCGAAGTTCGAACCCCCTAGCCCTATCCCACACGCCGACACCCGCGCCCCACCCCTGAGCTCCCACCCTTACGCCCGCCCGTCCCCTAGACCACCCCGAAGAAATGCACTGTAACCCTATCCCTTGCACATCACCAATAGAATGACGATAGTGCTTATGTCCAATATAGATAAAGAAGACGAGATAAAATGAAGGATGACACTGAGGAGGAAGACCACTGTACCCTAACACAGCATCACTGGTATGATGATAGTTTTTTAAGCCCCGCCTCGCTACAATCAATAATAACAGTAATTATTACATTTTTACAGAATTAAAATTATACCCAAAAAAGGGAAGTAACAGTGCAAAAATACGTTCGATTATTTATTCCTGAGTTGCATCCCTTGAAAATGCGGTTCGTTATGGATCCGCTTATTGACGTCATCACGATGGATCATGACTTTTTATATAGTAAAATACTACGTCATCAGGCTGATCTGGATCCATATTTGAGGTGTAGTTACAACATTGTATACTACTCATAGCGATTCTTGTTCTAAATCTTTTGAAGGCACCTCCCATCAGAAGGTATGACTGTTCCAAGATAGTTGCACTGCTTCAGTTTTTAAGAATATTCCCATTTATCCGTATATTAGATTGTGGTATTTCTTTCTTCTTAGAGACAACAATAATTTCTGTCTTCTTACAGTTTAATTGTATCCCTAGTTGGTCATTGTGTACAATCACCGTGTCTACTAATGTTGCAGATCCTGCTTGATAGAGCTGCACCAGCCATTATCCCATATGGACAACAATAATCTTAAAATTAATATACTGTAAGTGTAAAACCGTAGGCAGCTGCTATTTGCGGCTGACCCAGTCATAGGATTATTAATCTGAGCCAGGGATGGACCCTATATAACTTATCTTTCAGGTTGAACGGGATAGGGGTAATGGTATAATCGAAATCGAGATCGAAATCCTATTAATTGCCTGCAATCAATACTGTACCAGCCGTATATCTATGTCACTGGTGTTATGTCCCTCAATGGCGATTACTCTCATATCTTCTAAATTTCTGAAAATATGTTTACTGTATAAGGAAAAAAAGATCTGGAGACATTACACATTCCTGTCGCACACCTCTCTTAATAGGCTGATATTGACCTACTTCATTACCAATCTTTATGTCAGTTTGTTGTTTTCAATATATGTTTTTCACAAGTCTAAGGTCTTTTCCATCAATTTTTAGATCTTTAAGCATCTTCATCATGTTGACATGTCTTACTTTATCCAAAGCCTTTGTATAGTTAATAAAGCAAAGATGTAGGTCTTTGTTTACCTCTATCAAACGCTTGATTAATGCTGTCATCATGTACACAACATTTACTGTGCCCTTGCCTTCTACGAAACCCCCCCCCCCCCCCCCCAATTGTTCTTCCCATATTTCAGGTTGTATTTTCATTCTAGCTCTTTGGTTGATGATTCTTATCAAAATCTTTGAGATGTGACTCATTATGCTATAGTGCGTTCACATTTGTTCGCCTGCATATAAAAATCCATATCTCAGTAACCAACTGAGGGAAAATTATGAGATTTAGCATATAACCTTATCAACATACCCACCCAACAAAAAAAAAATTTGTTCTGGAGATTGTACAACAGATTTCAAAGTTTGTTTATATGCTGTATATAATTTACGGGTCAGAGATGAAGTGCACATTTTTAGAAGTATTACATTTTGACACGGAAACATCAGCGTTGAATGGTTAATTTTCTCGTGGTTCACGAGAAAGGCCTTATGACAAGAACTCCGCGAAGTTTAAAATGGGAGTGTTCAGACTAGTTCAGAGATGTCGTCAGTATGTGGGTACTTTCATGAATCCTGATTATTTAAAAAAAAATCTTACCACTTATCGCTAACATCTGAATGTGTGAATATTGTTCAGTGGGATTGAATATGAAATTGTGTACACTTCAAAGCATCGCTATGAAGTTGTACACAGATGTTTTGACAAGAAGCTGATAGAAGGAAACTGTTTCAAACTGTTAAATCCCGAAAAAAGAATGGTGCATGCATTGGGTTTGAGTAAACGGTCATTTCGTCGATGGGTGCAAGAATCTGGAATTAAACCACCACGCAATAACCAAACGGTAGGTAGAAAGGTTATTGTAGACATCTTTGACAAGGATTTCATAAGGCGAGCTATTATAAAAATGCTTTAAAAAGTCGCTTAAAAGTCGACAGGGTCGACTTCATTGCACTGGGTTCTATCCCATATGGCTCGGTCTCTTTCCGCAGCGCGGAAAGCATCGCACAAAGCACGAACTCCGCAGCTCTAGCGACGACCCACAGAAGTCTCCGAAAAATTTAACTCGTGAACCGAAGGATGCAGCCCGGAATCGAACCCACAACCTTTGGAGCCCGAGTCAAAAGGCTTGACCACTTCGCCGCGGAGACTCCTAAAATTGTAAAAATTTAGGATTTTATATCCAGGATTATCCAGCATTATAAAAATGCTGGATGCCAAAAAAAACAGTGACTGTAAGAAAACGTAGGGTTTGGTTGAGAAAGAACAATAACATAGAGCTATCCAAAACAACTTTGTGGAAAATTATAAGGACATTATCTTCACTTTTAGAAAGTACAAGTGAGGTAGAAATATTCTTTGCGAGCAGCCGCATTTAGGAGCCATGAGAAGCAGATACCTATGTGAAATAAGGGAAATGCGAAAGAAAATTATGGCATAGTGTATTTGGATGAAATGTGGATCAATGCGCACCACACAAGTGATAATGAATGGCAATAAGTGGATGGACAGATAAAGCGATATGTGCCCAGTAATATAGGACAACTTTTGGTCATGGCCCATGCTGGTAATACGCATAATGGCTTACAACAGAATGCTGCGCTCGTGTTCGTATCAAAGCCTACAGACAATAGGGATTATCATAATAAGATGAATGATAATGTATTTAGAGATTGGCTCGAGAATACTGTGCTTCCATCCCTAGATAGACTGTCGTGTCCAATTATGGACAATGCATGATATCAATGTTGTTGCCCAAGAAGACAAAATACCTACAGCATCGAGCACAAAGGGAGCAATAAAGATATGGTTCCAAATGGAAAACATACCATTTCCAGAAAGGTATTTCTAGCTAGAATTGTTGCCCCCAGTAAAACAGACGCCAAAAAGCAAGAAATATCAAATCTACAAGTTGATAGAAGAGCATCGCCGTAACACTCTCATTTTAACCCTATAGAACTAGTGTGGGCTAAAATTAAAGGACAGGTGGCAGCTGACAATACTATATTCAAATTGTCTGACGTCAAGATACTAATCCAGTCCGCGCTATTAACTATTGATAACAGTTACTGGGAAAATGTGAGGACCATGTGTTGAAAGAGGAAGATGACTATTGGAGAAAGGATGGATTGAATTTTATGCAACAGAGAGCAGTCATCAACCTACATCAACCTTAATCCGCGTGCACGCTTACTGGGATATTTTGCTCCAACTATTCAGACAAATTGCAGGCCCTAAACATTACAGCATCAGCAAAATGTCAATGGCAAGAGTTTGTATTCCACAGTGATGAATTTTCAATTCCGCAAGCCCTTAAGCGGTGACAATCAACTGGTATTGAAAAAAAAAAAAAAACACACACACACACACACTAAACGCATTGATTATCAACAGAAGAGTAATATTTCGGTGGAAACTGACATATTGTGGCATAACAAGAAACGTGAGAGCAAACACGTTGTCAAATTAGGGGACAACACACGTGCATACGAATCAATCTATAAACTTCATTGAAAAGAGGACCAACATCTTGGTCGTTAAGAAGAAAGCCCACTACAGAGACACTGACAACTATTTTCATAGTGCAAAACAGGTAATCATGTTCCGTCTCTGAACAGTAAACAGCAGAGTAGGCAATCTTTCACGAAGACCCAAAGCGGGTCTGTCACCCATGTGTACGTGTGAACAAACTACACAGACAGCTGAACAGATCCTTTAAAATGGACACAAGATGACTAAATTGTGGTATCATTTCTGGTCACTCCATACGCACATTAACGCACAGCTATTTGGAAGCTTTCACGAACTCAATATAAAAAGCTAAATGCATCCCAGTAACATGAATACTTGTGTACAATTATTAACCAGCAGCTGAAGAAACAAGAAGGAAATGAAAAATAAGGAAAGAAATATATTCCTTCTACTGTCCTGTCAATTTACACATTATTTACCCCATGCTTCTGTAAATTCTCTGTCTTTATTAATATTACACATTGCACCCCTCTCGGGAGTCTCAGTGGTGAAGTGGTCAAGCCGTCTGACTCGGGCTCCGAAGGTTGTGTGTTCGATTCCTTCATTTCACGAGTGCATTTTTTCGGAGACTTCCGAGGGTCGTCGCTGGAGCTACGGAGTTCGTGCTTTGTGCGACGCTTTCCATCCTGCGGAAAGAGACTGAACCATATGGGATAAAAACCCGGTGCAATGCAGTCGACCCTGTCTACTTTTAAGCTACTTTTTTATTGCACCCACTCCCATACGAATCTGGTACTTGTACTTGTGTGCTTACGAGAAATAACGTGGTTTACTGTAAAACTAGTTTGTTAGCGTGAATTCACTACATTTTCCCAAATACATCAAAGAAATGTCGCCGCTTTAGATGATTTAAGTTGCTTTTGGGCCTATCAGAGACATATTCCTTGGGTGGGGGTAAATATAAGACGGCAGGAAAAATTTCATAACGATGTAACAGACAGTTTTCAAAATAATTGATCGTGAACGACGGCATTAATTTCCGGACAGACTATAACTGTTCTTTGTTGATCACATTCCAAGGTAACAGATTATTTTGTGGGATTGCTGTAAATATAGATTTACATAATTCAGGAGATATATCTGCAAGAAACAAATCAAAACAGTAAACTGACTAATGAAATTAGGCGTAGGCGATCAGAGATTTTTGGACACGTTATGAGAAAAAATAAATTGAAGAACTTGGTGACCACTGGCAAGACTGAGGGAAGACAACAAGGCGAAGGCAGAGAAGTACATACTTGGATGGTTTGGCCACGTGATATGGTCGAAACAAGAACACAGAGCTGATCCACGACTCTGGTGATCGCGTGAGATGGCGAAACATGACCATATACTCTTATCACCATGGCTCATGATGTCATGATAGGGCAGACCAGGCCTTAAGCCTTGGACAGCAATTGACCTAGCATTGACAGGCGGCTTCTGCAGCTTGTCTTGTTCCAGATGTATTGGTATTACCTTTCCACTGGAATGAACTAGGCAGGCCGAGAGAGGGATCATGCTGCATGGGCAACATATAGTCTATATATTTCATCCCAGGCTTTGTGCTATGGAAAGGTATAACTCCATCCACGGTCTTAACAACGTCTACTATCTGCATTCTCCAATGCTTGTTCTGAATTTGGTTTAATAATTAGCAAAAAAGAAGACACAGATTATGTCACAAGGAACACGTCTTTATTGACGGCTCCGAACTGGAGATAGTAGACCATATTACATATTTAGAATCAGAGGTAAATAGCAAATTATCCCTAGATCAGGAAATCAACATCAGGACTGGCAAGAAAGCAACAACAATGAACAGGTTAACAAAAAGAGTTTGGGAGAACAGGAAGCTTACTGGCAAAACAAAAGTCCTTGTCTATCAAGCCTATGTCCATTATACTTTTCTTTATGGCGGTGAAGCTTGGTCAACTTACTCACACCAAGAGAAACATTTAAACAGCTTTCATATGCGGTGTCTGCGTAGAATACTTGGTATTAAGTAGCAAGACAAAATCACATATACTGAAGAATCGGAAAGATCAGGTTTATGACGGTTTGTTCCATGCTCAGTCTTCGTAGACTTTGATGGATACGAATAAAATTTGGTGGAACTGCGGTAAAGCTGTGAAAATGTAAACTGTACAAAATAACACAAAGTAATGCAGCTTTGCATAAAAGAATTACGACACATACATGACGTTGCGGCGACAGCCTTCATCAGCAAACAAATACATACACAAAACACAACATATAGTCACGGAGAAGACCCTCCGGTGACCACATTAAGGCGTAACGACGGGGTGAGAAGAATAAAAAGATGGGGAAAAAATTTAAAAACTCTTTCACTACCAAACAAAAATTAGGTCCTGACCAAACAGAAATTCATGGCAGAAAATTTGAAGTAGGGGTGTGTTACAATAATGCTTTTAAAATGGTTAAAATGGTAGCAGATATATTGTATTATATATGAAATTAAAGAGGATTGCACAAGGAACACGACAGTGTTAATTGATAGGTTACAAATATTGTGACAATAATGAGAGCTTTAATAATAACAACTGAAATTAAAGAGGTAAAAAGTATTTTAAAAATTGCACTTATAAGGTGTTTTCTATACTGCTCTACTGCTAATCATGTTTAATTTACTGAATAATCAAACAAACACCACTTGTCTTCAACAATATAAACAGTATTGCTCATTAAAATTCCCCAAAAGGAAGTTTTGCTGCATATTCTGAACCATGTCTTTTTCACACAAAATGAAAAAAAATAACGGCAGAAAACTGCAAGTATGGTTAAAATTGTAGCAGAAATGTTGTATTATATATCAAAATAAAGGGGATGGCACAAGGAATATGTTGGCATTGGAATTATTGCTATAGGTTGTAAATAAAAAACAGTAATAATATAATTTGACCAAAAGAGGTAAAAATGATGAAAACGTTGCACTTACCAAGGGGCGTTGTTATCCTGAGCACTGCTAAATCCCTGCTAATTCTGTTGAATTTACTGAACAAACACCACTTTTCTAAAATATAAACAAATTGAAATTCTTTGGCAGGCAGAGTGTCAAATTTCAGGAATAATCTGAGCTGCTTTGTGATGTGCACTTTCAAGTTAACTTTGCTTGAAATCCTTCAATGACAGTTTTTTTTCCTCCTTTCTCTATTTGGCATATGGAATGTAGGATGTGAGCATTGATCTGTGCAATTTCAAAGATCCAGTAGTAGATCTTCTTCCACCACTTAATGGTTTTCCTGTCATGGATATTATAATATCCAACCATTTGGTCCATTCTGTCGCAGCCATTCATCGGCATGTTATATTCATGGATCATCTTCGGCTTGCTGAGCGGTTTTCTCATTCCGCTCTCAACAGTTCCTACTACAGACTTGGTAGAGACAACAATGCATGTTTTTTAATAGCTTTTTTTTTTATCTCTTCATGCCACATACAATATTCTATCTCCTCCAAGAAACCACTTCATCTCTTGATGCTGAAGTCGCAAATGCTTCAACTCTGGGGGGAAGCCTACTCGGTTGACATTCAGTGTCCCTGTATAATTGAAATTGTTGGAAAGCAGATAATCAATCAGAGCTTTCGAAGTGTAGAATCTGTCAGCAAAGATGTGATGGCTAGTTCAGCAGTTCAGAGAACATTCAGTAGTGTGGCAAAGACTTTCAATGCATGAACAGTTGTGGGATATAAATCCGGACTGTATTCGGTGTTTCTTCCATAGAAATATTTTAATTCACCACATAGCCAGTCGCAGAATCACAAAGGCCAAATATTTTGATCTGGTACTTGTGAGGCTTTGTTGCATTGTATTGTCTGTGCTGAAATCTGCCCTTCCACCCAATAATCATTTCATCAATGCACACATTTTCAAATGGGTAAAATGCTTCCTGGAATTTCTTCAGAATCATGTCAACAAGAGGATCGATTTTTTTTTTTCACCTGCTGCCTCTGGTTCACATACGTGAAACATGGTGTGATAAATAGATTCAAATCGATTCCTGGGAAACATAGTGGCATACCAAGGAGTATATAAATGTGCACTTGTACTCCAATAGTGTTTGATAACAATAATGACAGACTTAAACTTCAGCCATTCGTGCTTCGTGAGTGGGGTCCAGGATAACAGACTAGAATGTTTTCTTTTAGGAGTGTTCTGCATCAACATCTTTTCTGCATATTCGTTTACATTTTTAATTAAACAATCCACTATGTCATAATCAAAAAACACTTTGAGAAAATCCATAGGTGTTTGAAGTTGATAAAGTGTAGAGTTGACGTGAGACCTTCGAGGACGAAACTCAAACTTCGGTTTTGTTTCCCCTTCTGACACATCTTGCCATGTCGATGATGATAGGAGAGGTGCATCACGCTGTACAGAAGATTGTAAATTCGAGTTTTTTTCCTCCAGTTTTATTCTTATTTTGTACTGTTTGCTTTCCTCTGCGCTGAGAAGTAATTGTGACATCCTGACATTCATTGTCAGACTGACATTCATTGTCAGACACCTCAGCTGATGACGAACCATCACTGGTTTCTTTATCACCACGTGCTAAAACTTTAGACTGACAAATAAAACTTCTTTCTGAATCTTCACTCAAATCGGAATCATTATTGTTTAAAACTGTTTCGAACAATAACCTAGCTTGATCTGAAGTCATTCTACGAGGCAACATACTCGTGGGCGTTTCCATTTGTGGAAAAACCAAAACAAACAAATTAACGCTAATTAAAAACTTAAAAATTCACAAGAATCGATGTTGGCAAATGTTTGACCACACATTGATGATATAAATATGTTCCTGCTGTGTGAATTTTCAGTTTACTGTAACTTAAAATTCCGGAATGGAGCAGAAATGTATCAAATACACCACTGAACATTCTGTGGCGATCCATCCATCCATCCATCATGTGCCATGCCGGTAAGCGTGGGCGGTCATGTTCTGCCATCTCACTCGATCAACAGAGTCGTGGATCAGTTCCGTGTTTTTGTCTCGACCATGCCACAAGGCCAAGCCATCCAGATACTTGTTTCTAGGTCTTCCCCTTGGTCTGTTCCCCTCGATCTTACCAGTTGTCACATCTGTGGCGATAGAATAACCAATTTCCACCAGTGTCGGTCAATTGTGGCGATGTATCGGCCGCTGGTAGCGAAAGAGTTAAAGCAATGAAGAGAAATTGAAAATTGGAAAAAAATGTTCCTACTTACCTCAGAATCACAAGCTGTCCATTGCCACGAATGTCACCGTTATCTTCTTTTATACACAGACGAGGGAGTGGGGTGTGGGATGATATCGGGGTGGTGGGTGTAACGGTAAGAGGAAGGCCAAAGAGAAGATGGGTGCAGGATGTGGCGGATGATCTCCAGATGGGTGTATCAGACGCGGGACATCTTGCTTGTGATCGAGAAGTTTTCCGGAGGGTTGTTATGGGAGCGAGGTTCTGTAAAGGACATGCTACTGAATGAATGAATGGGTGTAACGGTTCAGTGAGCATCCCAGGTACTTGAGTGGAAGTGGTACATTAAAAGAAGGAGGGAGGCAGGAAGGTAGGTCGGGAAACAGTGATAGTTTTCTGATAAACTGAGGAGTCCCATTGGATGTACTTACAGAGCATGAGTGGGTGCCAGTGAATGGGTTGGCCCTAGTGGACGAATATTGAAGAGCAATGAAGTGTGCATCCAAGTATGATGGGCCTTTACGTTGTTACGAGGCGAGTCCTAAAGTCTGGGTGGACTGATAAGTGTGAGCGCACATACATACATCTACATCCATCACCAAACATTCATACAACAGTATACATAACATGTGCATGGTATATATGTGAAAGGAGAGAGAGAAAGAGAGAGAGAGAGAGAGACAGAGAGACAGAGAGAGAGAAGAGAGAGAGAGAGAGAGAGAGAGAGAGAGAGAGAGAGGTATAGTTCCTGTGATATGCCACATGGGATATGCGGAGTAGGACGGTCTACAATTACAAGGCTTCACTCATACTGTTCCCTATGAAATAGGGCTAGTAAGGTTTATTTGTTATACCACGTATTATAGGATCATATTGCCCAATGCTTGTGATATTATGGTTGTATAAGATCAAACCACCGGTAATACACATGATATGGGTAGGCACAGAGAAGCAAGATTATATTGCTGTGGTAATGGTACGTGACCCACAGGTTTTCTCTTGCTGTGTGTGAGTGCATATACCACAATAGGAATCAAGGAACGACGTGTACCAGAGACAGCCCTGATAATTGGTATACTGTGGGTGTGTCTACGACAGCTTCTTTCGGTGCTGTTCATTGTAAGAGATAAAGGACAGATAGGTGTGAATGAGAGACAGCACGGATGATGGATATACGAGGGTATAAGGCCCCCGCCCCCAACTTCTGTCGTTGCTGTTGATCTCTTGTTATGTGCAGTGGGCAAGAAGAAAGTAATGATATTGCCATCATATGCAAACGGTGTGATATGAAGTATATTGGTGAGATTGGCCTCAAGCCACCGGTCTCTGTGGCTAAGGGCTTGCGAACGCGGTTTGTGAGCCCGTAACCCGGGTTCGAATCACAGCGGTGCTGGTTTTTTCGAAAAAGGTATAGGAGCCGGTCGTTCAGAAAGCAATGGCAAACTACTGAACGTAACACTTGCCTAGTACATCAACAGCAGCTGAAAATGCTGGTGTTGACTGCAACGTCCCGCAAGGGATACGCAACAAAATTTAATTAATAGCTGAAAGATTCCGCCAACATCTGCTGGACATCCATAATAACGCCTCGAAGCCTGTCTCCATACACTTCAACAGCGCAAATCACCACGGTGCTTCCGAAGTCCAGGTCACTACCATCAAGTCTTGATCGTCCGGTGCTAAACATCGCATAAGTATAGCTCATATTCTCTAAGGCAGGGGTGGCCAACATTTTCAGCAGGCGGGCCAAATTTCAGAAATAATATTTCCCGCCGGGCCACGCACCTAATTTTTTGTTTGTTTGTTAATTAAAGTAAACAAACAAGCGTGCTGCAGCTTCGACCATATCGTCGCTTCCCAGTAGGTGAGATCGTGGTCAAACGCTTGCCTGTTTTAATGAGAGAAAAAAAATTTATATTTTTTTTTTGGGGGGGGGGGGGGGTGGGGGGGGGGGTGGGGGAGAGAAAATAAAACATAACTGAGAGTCAAACATATTCATTAGACAATGTAAAAATATTTAAAAGTGAGACATCTGACTTTGTTTTGCAGAACTAAGTGCATCAAAATTTATCTCAACTGATGACGCAAACAGTTTTCGAAATGAACATCAGTAATACGTGTTCTCACTTGTGATTTGATGTGCTTCATGCGACTAAAACGCTTTTCACACGCATAAGTGTTTCCAGATAGCGAAACCATCGACGGAGCATGTTTGTAAAATGCAGGATATTTATCCTTGTCCTAATATGTTTTATAGAACTCTTCCAAATCAACTTGATGGAATTTCTCCTTTAACTGTGTATAACAGCACTTTCACAATGTTCCATTTGTAATCTTCCTGGTAATAAATTCACGTCTATCGCGAATGGCGTTGCTAATGCACACAAAAAAAGTACATGATGTTTTTTCTAAATCCTGACATCGGTGTTCAAATTCGACGTTTAAGTCAGATATAAAAGAAGCGTATTTATTCGCGGCCTCGAGGAGGAGGGAGGAGGAGAAGGGAGGAGGAGGATGGAGGAGGAAGAAGGAGAAGGAGGAGGAAGAGGGAGGAGAAGGAGGGAGGAGAAGGAGGGAGGAGGAGGAGGGAGGAGGAGAGGGAGGAGGAGTGAGGGGGAGGAGGAGGGAGGAGGCGGAGGTAGAAGGAGGAAGGAGGAAGAGGGAGAAGGAGGAGGAGCGAGGAGGCGGAGGGAGAAGGAGGAAGGAGGAGGAGGGAGGAGGAGGAGGAAGAGGGAGGAGGAGGAGGAGGGAGGATGAGGAGGGGGAGGAGGAAGAGGAGGAGGAGGGAGGAGGAGGAGGAGGGAGTTCGCCATTCCGAATTCATACTCGTCTAGGTTCTGTGATTTCGGTCCTTCCATTGATTGTTCTTCCCTTCTACATGACTGTAGATAACTTCTTTACACATAAAAAGATGAATTGTTATTGACATTGCCGTGTGACGATTCTGTGTAGTCATTTTCGTCGCTTTTCCTAGCGTTGTGGTTCAGGGATTCTTTGATCTCTTCTATTTACGTACGTATTTAGGGAGGGGGAGGAGGGAGGAGGAGGAAGAAGAAAAAAAAAACTATGACAGTTGGCAGCGCGGGAATGAGAGGAAGACGTGTAGAAAATTTCATATCAATCGGATGGACCGTTCGCGAACGCATAAAGGACATACATACATACAGACAGACAGACAGACAGACAGACGGAGATTGCCTTTTATATATAAGATATAAGATATATATATATATATATAATATATATATATATATATATATATATATATATATGTGTGTGTGTGTGTGTGTGTGTGTGTGTGTGTGTGTGTGTATGTGTGTGTGTGTGTGTGTGTGTGCAGGGGCGGTTTTTATAATATCATTATTTCCTTCTTGCTCACTGCACGTAGCGAGAGATCAACAGAAACGAGAGAAGTTGAGGGCCTTGTACCTTCAATATATCCATCATCCGTGATGTCTCTCACTCACACCTATCTGTCCTTTATCGCTTACAATGAACAACACCGAGAGATGGGATGTGCACTCACACACAGCAAGAGAAAACCTGTGGGCCACGCACCAGTACCACACAGCAAAATAATCTTGCTTCTCTGTGCATACCTATATCATGTGTATTACCGGTGGTCTGATCCTATACAACCCCAATAACACAAGCATTGGGAGATTTGATACTATAATACGTGGTATAACAACCGTACTGGCCCTATTTCATAGGGAACAGTATGAGTGAAGCTTCGTATTTGTAGACCGTCCTACTCCGCATACCCCATGTGGCATATCGCAGGAACTATACCAACGTCTCTCTCTCTCTCTCTCTCTCTCTCTCTCTCTCTCTCTCTCTCTCTCTCTCTCTCTCTCTCTCTCTCTCTCTCTCTCTCCTTTTTCATATATACCATGCAAATATGTATGCATACAATTGTACGAATTCTTGTTGATGGATGTAGATGTATGCATGTGCGCTCACACATATCAGTCCACCCAGACTTTAGGACTCGCCTCGTAACAACATAAAGAAGTAAGCAATAAGACTTTTCTTAGCATCACCTTCATACTTGGATGCACACTTCATTGCTCTTCAATATTCGTCCACTAGGGCCAACCCATTCACTGGTACCCACTCATGCTCTGTAAGTACATCAACTGGGACTCCTCAGTTTCTAAGATAACTATCACAGTTTCCCGACCTACTTTCCTGCCCCCCCCCCCCCCCCCCACCCTTTCTGTTAATGTACCACTTCCACTCAAGTACCTGGGATGCTTTACACCCACCACCCCGATATCATCCCACACCCCACTCCCTCGGCTGTGTATAAAAGAAGATAACGGTAATATTCGTGGCAATAGACAGCTTGTGATTCTGAGGTAAGTAGGAACATTTTTTTCCAATTTTCATTTTCTCTTCATTGCTTTCATGTTTTCATTTTTTTTAAATTCTTCTCATTCCATTGTTACGTCCTAATGTGGTCACCGGAGGGTCTTCTCCGTGACTATATGTTGTGTTTTGTGTATGTAGTTGTTTGCTGATGAAGGCTAGTCGCCACAACGTCCTGTATGTGTCTAATTCTCTTATGTAAAGCTGCATTACTTTATGTTATTTTATATGTTTTGATGGATATGACACGTTAGGAGGATGGATGATGATAGAATACCAAAGGACATCTTTTTTTTGTGGGGGTGGGGGGTGGGGGGGGGGGTGAGTTACAGATAGGTAAGAGATCTCATGGTCGGCCTCTATCTACTATGATACAAAGATGTGTGTAAGCTGGACATGATTGACAAGGGCATTGATAACGCACACTGGGAGCCAGTCTCCGCCGAATGCGTTGCATGGAGGGAAAATGTCAGAAATGGAATAAAGACAAAGGAGAAAATGATTGCAGACAGATCACACACTGAGCGCGTGAGACGTAAGATGGTGCTTTATGGTGAAAATGACCATGTGCTCACATGCATCCATTGTGGACGAACATTTACAGCGTGAATTGGTCTGATCAGTCACACTCGCTCCGCCATGGGTTGTAGTTATTTTGCCTTTTTGAAGCACAATGTAACAAACTATCATCTGTCAAGGCGGCAAGGTGCCAATTATTTATAGCATCAACACGTATTGTGTTTTGGTAACTATTAGCTTGTGATTCACTTTATCCTATTTCAGCTGTGTATATTTGACACACGAATACAGGCAAACTTCCTACCTTAACTTTGTATCTATCAGTCTTTAAGCAGCGATGCTTGCAGGGGTACAGGCACGCAGTGATGATTATGATGGTAATAAGTACTGCACTCCCTAGCACACAACCGATAATGATCCATTTCAATGGATTGTTGTATTCATTTGCTGATGTGTCGTAGGCTGAAAAGAAATATGTCTAGTATTAGTTACTACAGCTATACATACTTGCTACTTGTTTCCATTTTACAAAACCTCCCAATATTACCAGAATAAAAAGATAGCTCGTTTTCATTACTGAATTGTTAGCATTCTGTAACTGTTTCACTAGGAAACTTCTGGCCTATTCAGTCGTAATGAATAGCTACGGAGTTTGTACACCCGTGCTGAGATCTGATGCAGCAGCAATCACAAAGAGGGGAAGAAGGAAAGGAAAGCATGTTAAAAGGCGACGCAAGAGACGTGCAGGCGTACGAAGAAAACAAAGTCAGAACGCCTAGGGAAAAACCACCCGTGCATATTATGTTGGAACTGCAGGAGCGCGCAACCCCCCCCCCCCCCCCCCCGCTCCCTTTCGCCCCCATACCCCCATATTGGAGAAATGTATCTGTAATGCCGACGTGATCGTTCTAAAGGAGACCCGCGTAAATACGGAACAGGTTTTGTAATACTCAGGCTTCCATAGATGTTGCAATAATGACCACCTGGCCCTAGCTATCCTGGTTAAATACGGGATGACATCCTCAGCAGTGGACACAACTGCGTGGGGCAGCAGTCAAATACAAATACATACTGAGGCTGTGAATGTACATGTTGGCAAAACATTCACACTATTTAACATTTATGCCTGTGATGACAAGGTGGATAGGTAAAAGTGGAAGATACTAAATGATATGTGAGCATTCCACCACCGATGTCATCACGTGCGATGATTTTAAAACCAGGGGAAGGCTATGACGCAATACCGTAATCAACAGACGGGATGGGGTACCGGAGGAGACACTAAAAGACACATATTTCATCTGTCTGAATGACGGTAAACCCAACAGAATCCCCGACAGAGAAGGCAACACACACAGCAACATAAACCTCACTCTGGTCTCCTCTAGCCTGAGTGCACTTTGCAGTTGGGGCGTTATCACAAGAGTGACCATCTTCTTTACATGATACTGGTCAAGAGAACCGTTCGTAAAAGGACCCAGAAGCAAGCTAACACATTTCAACACAATTATATTTTTCTCACACGAACAAACAAACGAAGTTGTCTCCCGTTTGCGTTGGTACATTATGTGCCAACTGCTTAGTGCGTTCGTTACCCCCTTAACCGGCATGGCCAGGTGTGTACATCTAGGTCAGAGGTCACCAAACTACGGCCCGTGGGCCGGATTAGGCCCACAACGTCATTTCATCCGGCCCTCCTACGGTACTCGAACTTGCTTTATATAACGTATGTGCGATGATCCAAATGTCTGTCCTACTTTATGTATTAAACCAGATGGGCAGAATGTTGCATTTAGGCGATTTCGGTCTGTTTCGGCGGAACACCTGGCTGCCTCTCGCGGAACTCCGGTTGAAAAACTCTGCTCTAGGCTGTTTATTTAGGCTGGCCCTATTTATATATTTTGCAAACCTTATTATGAAATATATTCTATTACCAAAGGTACCTATAAACTTTATACGTACCAGTGGTGAGCCGTAGCTTCACCAGTGACCCCTTGTCCTCTGCTTTTCTTGTGTTTTAATAGGATGTTAATTATGTTTCTAATTCAATTTCTTTTTCATTTTCAGATCCCTTCATTAAGGCTACTAAGAAAAGAAAAGTGGACGCCGAGTGTCGAGTTTTCAATGAAGAATGGGGAGTAAAGTACTTCTTTGTGGAAACAAACCAGTTGCATGCTATGCAGTGAAAGTGTTGCCGTTTTGAAAGAGTACAATCTTCGGCGTCACTACGAAACAAAACATCTATCAACACATTCAACGTTTTCTAGAAAGTTACGTTCTGAGAAATATGAGTCCATGAAACGTGGTTTAGAAACACAAAGATATCTCTTCACGAGAAAATTTGCTGAAAATTAATCTGTCACTCGTATAAGTTACAAAATACTGCATAAGATGACAGAACAAGGAAACCCGTTTACAGAAGGCGACTTCATCAAAGAGTGTATGATGGAAGCAGCAAATGACTCGTGTCTCGAGAAAGCCGATTTATTTGGAACTATCAGCCTTTCGGCAAGTTCATTTGTGAGAAGAACAGAAGAACCTGAAGAGAACATAGTGCCACAGATACGCGAGAAAACTAGGAACTTGTTGTGGTATTCTCTGGCGCTGGATGAGTCTACTGATCTCTCGAGTATGTCACAACTTCTCGTGTTCATTCGTGTGTCAATTTGGACATTCAGATAACGGAAGAGTTGGCATCCGTTTGCGGCATGCATGGAACAACAACTGGAAAAGACATTTTCATGGAAGTGCAAAAAGTTTTACAAGACTATAACCTTCAGTAGAATCAGCTTCGATGTGTTACAGTTGATGAAGGAAAAAGGATGGCTGGAGTGAGCAAAGGTCTTATGGAGCAGATCAAGACTTAGTTGGAAGATTTGCAAATTCCGGGCGCTCTGTACATACGCTGCATCATACATCAGCAAGCACTCTGTGGGAAAGACTTAGATATTTATTGTGTACTGAAACCACTCGTTTCTGCCGTGAGCTTCATTCGGGAACATGCACTCAATATCCGTCAATTCCAGGCTTTTCTTGAAGAAATTGATTCTGAATTCTGTGACTTACCTTATCATCAGTGAGATGGCTCAGCTGCGGCAAAGTCCTGTTTCGTTTTTACAAGCCCCGAAACGAAATGGATGTTTTCTTCACTGAAAAAGATAGAGCTGATCCACAGCTGTCAGATCCTACTTGGCTGTCAAAGTTGTCATTTTTGGTCGCCATCACATCCCACATGGATGAACTGAATTTGAAACTTCAGGGAAAGGATAACCTCGTCTATGATCTTTACAAAATTATCAAAGGATTTCGGAGAAAGCTGTCATTGTTTGAAGCACAACTGGAAGGAGAAAACCTAATTTTCACTGTTTCAATAAATTTTGCACTACAATCGCCGAAGATGTCAACCTCGATTTTCCAAAAATAATTACTCGTCACTTGAAGAAGCATTTGTTGGAGAGATTTTCAGATCTTGACAGAATTGAGCGTGACATTCTTTTGTTCCAGAATCCGTTTGATTGTAACCTTGATGATGTGCAAGTTGAACTACAGTTGAAGCTCATTGATTTGTAATCAAATTACTTGTTGAAAGAGAAGCACAGAGAAGGAAATCTTGTTGAATTTTATTGCTGCTTACCTGATGTTGAGTTTCCGAAACTGAAGAAATTTACCACTGGTATGGCATCAATGTTTGGAACAACTTATGTCTGTGAGAAAACATTTTCAAAAATGAAGTATGTGAAGTCTACACATCGAACGAGATTGACCGATGAACATTTGAAAGCAATTCTCTTGATTGGATGCAGCAACTCAAAACCAAACATTGATGATATCTTGAAAGCCAAATATCAGTTTTACAAATCTCACTCCTTTTTTTTTTTGCGCTTAGTTTGTGAGATTCGGATATGTGCATACTAGGACTGATGTAACTATCTTTTTGATAACGTCGCCTGCTTTGATAACTTTTATAGTAAATAAATTTGTTGGTTGTCTGTGTGTGTGTGTGTGTGTGTGTTTGTGTGTGTGTGTGTGTGTGTGTGTGTGTGTGTGTGTGTGTGTGTGTGTGTGTGTGTGTGTAGCACGTCACTCACCCAAAATTAACTTAGTTTTTCGTCTTTTCTCCGAGAGCTTTCGTTCTGGGTTGCAAGTATTGTTGCTACTGAGTGAGTGCGTGGCGCGACACTGTGAGCTGTGAATTTTGCGTGGAATGCTTTTGCATCTGTCCGCGGTTGTTTTTCGTGTGAACTGCATGTTCGGAACGATGACGGCCGGCTGTTGCTGGATTGACTGGTTTGCCTTTTCGGTTCACGGATGCATTTTTCAGGAGACTCCTGGGAGTCGTCGCTGTAGCTACGGAGTTCGTGCTTTGCGCGGCGCTTTCGGTGGGTCGCCCTGAAGAAAGAGACCGAGCCATATGGGATAAAACGCCGGTCAATGAAGTCTTTCTGGTGACTGCCGTTTTCATCGACGATGAACTGTATTTTTCGTGGAGAACTTTTGTGTTGGTATTCTGGCGGCGGCATTATGCACAGTGTACCTGTGCGGGCTGTTGGCTTGCCGACACTCCTGTCTATTCCATTGTTCACATGGGGCAGTGAGGAGCATTTTGTGATATTCACTGGCACAGGAACGGAGCAATATGGGGACGACCCGTTGCCGTGAAGTTGGAACCACGACTAACTAACTAACTAACTAACTAAGTATTGTTAAAGTTAGTTTCATATCCTGCAGGATTTTTTTGGAGAGGGGGAAGCTTCTTCTAAGAGGCCTGGGGAGCTACAGGCCGGGAAAAGATACCTGGTCAAATGCAGCCACTTTTGCCTTTGATGTTTATGAGGGGTTCCAGAGTAGACAGGAAACGATGGCGGTGGCGCTTGATCTCGAGGATGCGTACAATAGAGTTCGATATGATATTTTGATGACCGCACTGATGGAGAAGGGGTTCAATCCCTGGTTGGTGAACTGGATAGCAGCCGTCCTGCACTCTCGTCGGGTTGCTCTCCGTCTGGGTGCATGGACCTCAGAGCCACATATGTTAACCCCGGGACTGCCACAGGGATCTGCAGTCTCACCGGTGCTCTTTAATGTGTATACGAGCAAGATTGCAAACCTAGAAGCACCAGGGGTTGGAAGAATACTAACATTTGCAGATGATATTCTTGCATATAGGCAGGGGAGATGTGACAGCTTGAAAAGAATTGGAAGAAGGAGAGAGGAAAGGAGGAGAGAGGGAGAAGGGAAAGAAGAGGATGATGAGGGAAATGATATAAGATAAGTGTGAAGCCTAAAAGTTCGTTCCTCAGTCGAACTCTGCCTACTACACACTACCTTTGATAGTAAAGAAAGATGAAGAGAGAGAGAGCGAAGGAGAAAAAGGATGAGAGTAAGGGATAGGAAAGATTTAGGTTCGTGTCTCCGCGTGAGAACAATAGTTAATTACTATTGCACCATCAATGTCTCGTGGTGTACGTTATCAGGTTATAGAAGAAGTGTACAGCCTCACAAGGTCTCTAAGCTACTCTACTTATATTACTTCAGACTGATAAGTCGAAATAAAAGACAACTCAATCATATATTTATTTCCTTCTGAACAATAACAGAGTGACAATCTACAGCATAATCGCATAGAGTAATCAGTACATGCATTGCAGACACATAATGCATATTGAACTGTAATAATACGATGCTGCATTACCTCACAAGGGAGAGATAGATAGTGTAACAGCCTATGCAACTGGATGGTAGGGGAATGCCACTTATGATCACCTATTAACCGCATGAAGTAAAAGACTAAAGCTAGGAATTACACCGGCCTTTGTTTCGTAACTATCTTTCCGTAGGCTTATTAGTGGTACATGTATTCAGCCCAAATACCCATTGATCCACAGATTGATCCATCAATCCATATACCCAGGGATTATTTTGTTCAGATGGATATCTGTTTAGTCAAGTATGCCCGGTATGCTTGGGCAACTCCATTTTACCCAGACAATGTCTGAAACATTATAAAACAATACCCGTGAGTTTTATGTCACAATCAACCTTAGTCTTTCACTACCTACAAAGTCCTTAACAGCTATTGCTTCCCTATCTACGCTAGTATCAATATATCTTAGCCATAACATAAATTAACAACAGAATTTTAAACACAGTAATTTATCGTTTATATATATTTAACTAACATTATTATCGCCTATTTCCCGACGCGCCGCCTACAGCCAACATAACCCTTAAAGTATTTAACCATTTACCCGAAGATTTGAACTCGCTGCCTGTACCCCGCAAGGCCAGCCTTTCGCCACCTTAGCTACACAGCAGCAGAAGTGCGACCTCCTTTCACCTATGTCCAGCGAACAAAAGACACGCATTCTTTTCCATACCGCCCCGTCTTGGGCGAGCCATTGTCATCCGGTCTCATTGTTTGGTTGACCCAGTGGCCGCTTCCCGTCTGCTAGTTTTTGGTCACCGTGTTGTTTATATCTTGCAGTAGCCTTTCGTTTTATATGCCGTGTTGACCCGCCTAGTTATCATTAATCTTTTAGTCTAATTACTTAATTTACATGCACATATATAGTTTATCTACACTCTGCTTATCTAACCGATTAATTTGACTCCAATCACTCTATTTCGGCCATTTAAATATAGGTCATATGCAGGACGTCGCGTTCAGTCCTGATCCTTGGTCGACTGCTCATAATTATTTGGTAAGCTTACCTATGGTAGTTTGCTATAGCGTTATAAACTAAGATACCTGATTATAATTAATTAGGTCTAAGTCTTATGTCAACTTACATTCTTCTTCTGCCGTCCCATTGTCCTTCTGGGTTTCATATTTGAAATACGATTGCTCTCTTCAACCTCTCGTTTGTCGTGAATCCAACTTGACCTTTCCAATCATGTTTGCCATTAGTCTCCTGTGTGATTCCGATTGATCTTAGTCTCCTGTGTGATTCCGATCGCAGTGTTTCCCGTGTGATTCCGATCGCAGTCTGGCTAGTGGTTGTCCTATCTGACGTTAGCCATCATCTGCAACTACTGAGTGCTCTTCTTTAGCCAACAGTCCTTCTCAAATGGCTTGCACGCCATTTTGTGATCCTCGGAATTTGCGTTCCACTCCATCAGATTTATCTGTCTGGAATAAATGGTTCACAGATCCTTGACCAACCTGCGTTTCTTCGGCAGTCTAGACGAAACTGTGATATGTGCATCTTTTCCGTCTTTACTACTGCCTCTCCATCTTCTTGGACACTAAACAGCCTGGTATATGGACATCACCATTGCTGAAGTTCCCAGCTCACACTTCCTGGGCTGGGCGACAGCCCAGCCCCCGGCCCTGTTGCTATCGCACTCTTGCTCGTTCCACACTGTCTAAACTGACTGGATCCAACGTATATATCACCTCTTGAGTTGGCGCCTTTCTTGAATCACGTGACCATGCTTCTCTCCTTGTGAAGGGCTACCCAATCAGTACCTCGCGTACTCTGCTTAATTTGCATACTACCATCATATCATTAACCCAAATCTACATTGTCTCTGAAGTTCATGGTTGGGTCCATCTTTTCCCGCCGCCATAAATTTGGAGTATAGCGTTCCCCTCTGACAGCTAAGGTCACTTCCAATGCCGCCTGTACTCATAAATTATGCTACCCCCAACGTTCACCTGTCGTCCATCTGACAGCTTGAACCCAAAGTGTACAATACATTTGGCACTCCTCTCCCTGAGAAACTGCTAGTCAACAATAGAGGATGGCCTTGCCGCTATTCGGTCATGCACTCCCGCTCAACCTATGACTATTTTAAAAACAATCCTGGCCCTTGACCTTTCGGTTTCAAAGATATTCCAGTTTATATTTCCCCGGTAAAATTAGGCGGTATGTGAAATTTCCATACTGTCTCAGAGAGATAGGGAGCAAACAGCCCAAGAGTTACAGGCGACAGTAGATAAAATGATTGACTGGTGCACAGAAATGAGTGCTGTCATCCACCCGGAAAAGGCGGCTGTTTTGTAGTGCTCCCTGGACAACAGGATTGTAAGAGCTGATGTCCCAAGCCTCGCGAAGGATGGTAGAAATGTCAGCAGAGAGAACAAACTGAAGTATCTGGGGATCACATTTGACAGGAGCCTATCGTTCAAGGACCATGTGGAGACGGTCGTGACAAGATCTCAAAAGGGATTCAATGCACTTAAAACTATGGCTGCAATGGACACAGAGCAGAGAATGCTTTTCACACTATACCAGCACTTGATCTTCTCAGTAATTGATTATGGATTAGGTCTGCTCACTGTCTCAGAGAGTCAGCTGGTAAAGTTAGAGCGCATACAGAACGAAGCTATGCGGGTCATTCTGGGATGCACTAGAGACACCCCAGTAGTGTGTATGCGTTACATCCTTGGTCTGCCGACTGTTGCTGGTAGGCTCAAGGTGATGCAGGCGAAGGCATACCTCAGAGTAGCTGCAGACACAGACCACCCACTGCATGAGGCGCTGGACGCAGTTAGGGTCAGCGACTGATAAGAGGGAAATCATGGATGGCTCAGGCGGAGGATACGATCAGACAGGTGTGCCCCTTGGAGAACATTAGGCGTGGAGAGGAGTGGGTCAGAGTGCCAGCAGAGCAGTCAGACTTGTGCAGAGTTATAATCACATTAAGCCGGGAGTGCAGGGAGTGGCTAGCAGGGACCACGGAAGTGGAAATCCAGCAACTAATTCAGGACAATGCTCACTCGGGTGATGTGATTATCTACACAGATGGTTCGGTGTCAAGAGGTGAGAGAAGTGGCTGAGGGTTCATAGCCAAAGCTAATGATCGATGTTTGGGGCAGGAGAGCCTGGCATTTGATACCACAACATCCAGCTTAAGAATGGAAGTGGAGGCAGTCACTGCGGCTCTCCGCTGGATGGAGAATACGACACACACACACATCGTGATTGTAACTGACTCAGAAAGCATGATGACGAGGGTGAGGACGGGCAGACTTCGTGCGGAGTGGCTTGCTCCGCTTCGGAGGTCACGGGTGACAAGCATCGCCTGGATCTTTTCTCCGGGGCATGCCGGTGTGCTGGGAAATGAACAGGCGGACAGATTGGCTGGCTCTGCAGAACTTGGTGGAGTATTGATACATGACAAGGCAGACGTGGTTGCGGCCTTGTGGGAGCACGTGCACACCTCGGAGGAGCAAATGGATTACCATGGTCTGGCAAGAATGAGACAACGAGGAGTGACGAAGGGATCTGGCCGATGCCCAACGCTCAGAGGAAAGGCGAGACGGACTTATAATCAGATTGCTACTGGTACTATTAGTGTTGGAACTCTTCGCTGGCTGCTGAGGATGGGGACGGAGGACTTATGGGAATGCCCCGAATGCTGAGATGTCGATTCCTAAATCAATAAATCAATCAATCAATCAATCATATCCTTTACAGGACGTTTTCAGTCAACACTAGGATTTATTTGATGTTGTTGATGTCTTTGCAAGTTTACGTTCAGTAGTTTGCCATTGCTTTCTGAACGACCTGCACCCATACCATTGCATAGAAAACCAGCGAAACGCGGTCTGCTGCCAAATAGCGCACAGCTGTGTTTCGAACGCGAGTATACGAGATTACGAACCACGTCCATAAGACCTTAGCACGGAGGCCGGCGCAAATATTGTACAGAATAAGTATGTGGCACGCGCTCGTCATTTTGTCAGTTATCCGACTGGCTGTAAAAAAAAAAGTTTGATGACCCCTGGTCTAGGTGATTGATCTCAGGCACGACTTCTGAATCCTGCCTATCCATTCGGAACTGAAGTAGCCAGTTGCAATTTACTGCAGCATGTTCATGGATATGATTACGACGTTGATCCTGTTCTGCTGCCCATGTGAGTGCTCTAGAGGCAGCGGTAACCTCCATAGTCAGGATTGATGTAGTTGTCCTCTTTTATTGTTCTCCCCATCTGTTTTGCTGTGTGCGCACACGATAACCTTGAGCCGTGCTTCTGTAAAGATGATGATGTCTTCTGGACGTGAATTGTGTTTGATCAATATCCTTATCTCAATGTCGATAAATGCAGGCATCTGACTTCTGCAGTATCTCCCTGGTGTGATGACTACTTGAGCGTATGTTTGCAAGTCCTCGGGTGTACACGTCCATACTTCTCCGTGCTGAAGATCACACAGTTCAGGTATGCTTGATTGTCTCTTCAGCCTCAGCCATCCAAGGGCGATCTCTCGTAAGACGCACTTCCTTTCTGTCGTCAATAGCGCTGTGTGTTTTTTTATCAGCTGACACACTTGTATATGCCTTAATCTGTTAATTTTTTTGCCTGGATGCACATTGTTGGTAAATCAAGGACGTGCCGCATAACCGGGCAAGAAGTATCTTTTGTACAGCTGAGTGTGAGTATTTTGCACCTTGTATAACACTGGTTTACTCACTTCTTGGTGCGTTACATTTTTATAGCTGTTCTTGTGTAATTTTGTGTTGCTGGTTCCAAAAATGTAATCAGATTTATTCTATCAGCTCTAGTTTTTGAGATAACTATGAATAATCTTCTTAGCAGGGCAATCGTTTCGTACAATTCTTAGAGTTAGATGCCACCAGTGGCATTTTAAGTAGTATAGTAAATCAAAAAGCACCTTGTTTTTTGAGGTGCACATCGATGTGCACCTCAAAGGGAGATAACTAATTTTTTTTTTTTTTGGGGGGGGGGGGGGAGTAGGTGTGGTAGTCAACTGACTCATTAAATTGAAGGTGAGGTTGTGATTAGGACTATGGTAGTGGTCAAGTAGTAGTCAAGTGGCTTAGGTACGTCTAGTATACAGAATGAAACATAAAACATGAAACAATAACAACATGAATAAAGTAAAACAGGTAACATTTTCACACGACTTTTATGGTATTTAAAGTGAGGGGTGTCGTGGTGAAGTGATAGTCAAGAGATTGTCAAGTGGTCAAGGGGTGGTCAAGTGACCCATTAAACTGTAGGGAAGGGTACGTGTAGTGACACTGTGGTGGTTATAGTGAGCGATGACGTGGTCAAGTAGTGGTAAAGAGGTGGTCAAGGGATGGTCAAATGACCCCTTAAATTGTAGGGAGGATACATGTAGTGATACGGCGCTGGTTAAAGTGAGCGATGACGTGGTCAAGTGGTGGGCAAGTGACCCTTTAAAATGTAGGGAAGGGTACGTGTAGTGACACTGTGGTGGTTATAGTGAGCGATGACGTGGTCAAGTAGTGGTAAAGAGATGGTCAAGAGTTGGTCAAATGACCCCTTAAATTGTAGGGAGGATACATGTAGTGATACGGCTCTGGTTAAAATGAGCGTTGACGTGGTCAAGTTGTGGTCATGAGGTGGTAAAGAGGTGGTCAAATGGTAAATGGGTGGTCAAATGACCCCTTAAAATGTAAGGGAGAGTACGTGTAGTGACACGGTGGTGGTTAAAGTGAGCGATGACGTGGTCAAGAGGTAGTCAAGGGGTGGTCATGAGGTCAAGAGGTGGTCAAGTGACCCCTTAAATTGTAGGGGAGGATACTGTAGCGACATGGTGGTGGTTAAAGTGAGCGTTGACGTGGTCAAGAGGTGGTCAAGTGGTCAAGAGGTGGTCAAGTTACCCCTTAAATTGGAAGTGAGAGTACGTGTAATGGGACGATGGTGGTTAAGAGATGGACAAGAGGTGGTCAAGAGGGCAAGGAGTGGTAAGGTGACCGCTTAAATTGTAGGGAAGTCTAGTGTATAACATAAAACAATAGCAAACAAACGATACATAGAAGATACACACACAAAATTAATAAAGGGAAAACATGTATACACAAACAATTAAATGAGAAGATGCATGGTTGTAGTCGTGGCGGGGTGGTATAGGGGTAGGGGTGCGCAGATATGACCAGTGGTGTTGAGGTGCTATAATTGTTAGATCTAGAGGTTGGAGTGTCTCAGTCGTGAGGTATCGAACTGTCTGCTGTGGATAGGATGTCGCTGATCGGGGCGGGTGGGTTCTAATATATTTATCGATATTGTCTAGAGTTGGCGTTGTTGTATAGTAATAGTAGGAGAGTTGTTCGTAGTAACATTAGTCATCATCATCAAGAGACATGTTGCCTGGCATGGGCGATCATACCTCGCCACATAGTGCGATCTCCGATGGTATGGTTCAGTAATACAAGTAGTAATAATATTGGTAATAGTAGTAGTAGTAATAGCAGCAACAGCACTAGTCATCATCATCATCATTACGTGTCTTATCGGCTGACGTAGGTGATCATACCAAACCAAAATTTGCGATCTCCGACATCATTGAGCAATTCACGGGTTGAGTCATGCTACAGGAATCTCCATTAACGACATATCTTCATGCAATGGAGGTAGTCGTAATGCCAATAGTACCAGTAGTTAGTTAGTTAGTTAGGTAGTTAGTTAGTTAGTTAGTTAGTTAGTTAGTTATTAGTTAGTTAGTTAGTTAGTTAGTTAGTCGAAAGATCATCCTCATTGCACATCAAACCATTCAGTCCATAAGTGCTCGGATCCCCTCCTCAGCAAATCCCGCAGCGTGAAGCGGCTAACGACACCAGTTCTGTGTTGGTTTATCAATCTTCTTTGGCTTCCTGCTTAGTGTTCTTGTTTGGCCACCCCTCTTTTAATTTACTGGTCTCGCAGTCTGGCCACGGTTGTGGATGCACAGTCATCACTTGGTTCACGCAAAAGTCTTACTTCTCGCAGAGCATTCAGAATGTCAGCCTGGTCCATGGCGCGTCCGCCCTTCACCGTAGCCTCACCTGCGAGCTTGTCAGCCCGCTCATTTCCTTGTACTCCCGCATGCCCTGGCACGAAAATGAAACTAATCTTTGCCAGCCGAGACCGCTCCAGAGGCAGCAACCATTCTCTTCGGATCGACCCCTCCTCTATCCTCTTGATCATGTTCATTGAGTCGCTAAGGAAACATGCCCTAGTGAATGTCTGTGTCTCGAGCCATGTTATTGCTTTACTTACTGCCATGACTTCCATAGTCTGGCTACTTGTGGTTTCAGTGAAAGCACCAGAGTCCTCCTTCACAATTCTCCCTCCGGCCCGAGCCGTAAAGGCCCATGAGCTTCTCACATGTCGGACGACCGACCCATCTGTGTAGATGACAGCTTCACCGTCTAGCGAATTCTCGAAAATCAACGCTTGTACTTCAGCCTCCACAGCAGCCGGGTTTTCATTTCTGCATTTTCTATCTAGTTGGATGCAAACTTAAAAGGATGTGCAGAAATATGTTGGCACTTGTATCCACTCTTCGCCGGGTTCTAAGTCCTCAAGTGAACACACCTGTTGAAGAATGTCTTCGGCTTGACCTATCCACGACCGTCCTCTTTTTAACCTGCTGCCCTTCACCTTCATAATTTCACTATGCAGTGGATGTTGTGTGTTTGCGTTAACTCTGAGGTAGGCGCGTGCTCTGCAGACTTGTACTCTGTCTTCAATGGTTGGAAAATCAAGAAGGTAGCTCATCGCCCTGCATGCTGTATTTCTTGTACATCCAAGAATAATGCGCATAGCTTCATTCTGTATCCTTTCCATCCTTTCTTTCTGCTTACGACTGAGAGTCAGGATTGCCATTGCATACTCATAAACAGACATGACCAGCCCCTCGTACAGAAGACATAGATGGCGCTGCTCACAGTTTGCTGCCGCCATCACCCGCATCGCAACCAAATCCTGCCTGGCCTTTGTTATCACATGGTCTATGTGCTCATTATAAGCAAGGCTTCGATCAAACCGTATCCCCAGGTAATTCATTGCCTGCGTTCTTTCCACCGTCTCTGAACACAACTTTACAGTTGGTGTTGGAGTGTTGACAATATGATTATTCAACGAGGACCAAGTCACTGTTGCCTTTGTTGGGTTGACCATTGCCCCAGCTTCATCACACCAAGTACTTATGCGATTGAGTTCGGTTTGTAGTTCCACAGCAACCTGCTCTCTATCCTTACCCTGACGATACACTAAAACATCATCGGCATATGACAATGTCCTGCCAGGTCCAGTGATCTGCTCACTGGTGATTCTCACTGTGCAGGCGTTGAACAGTACCGGAGATAATGGTGATCCCTGTGGTAGGCCAGGATATATTGTTGTTGGTTCCGAAGTCCAACTGCCACATCTAAAAACTACTTTCCGTTGGAAGAGGGCTGCAGCGATCCAACTAAGGAGGAATGGACTTACTTTGAGTTCAAGAAGCTGAAGCATTAAATCCAATGGTACTCTGTTGTACGCGTCCTCAAGATCAATCGCTGCAGCAAAGGTGTCAATGACTGAGTGGAAACCTTCATAGAAATCATGGGCAAAAACTGCTGCATTGGTCCAGGTTTCTCTTTTTGGACGGTACCCACCCAGGGTAGGTGGGAAAACACCTTGCCTCTCCAGCTGGTTTGATATTTTCATGGCAATTACCTTCTCCAGCAGCCTGCCTATTGTATTCTGCATGGTTATAATTCGATATCCCTGAATTTTTTTGGGGTCTTTGTCAGGCTTCGGCAAGGGAATCAAATAGCTGTGTAACTACTCCTCCTTGGTGCTAGCACTCCCTATACTGTTGTTGTACATGTCTGCTAGTTTCTATAGCTCGTTGTCGGTACATCTATTGATGTCGTCGTATCTTATGCCATCAGGCCCGGGAGCGCTGTTTTTTTTTATCGTCGAAGCACAGCCTTGATTTCTTTCACTGTCACTGTGTCTTCATCCGAAGTGTTCTGGACCTTGCAACTGTCTGAGGTGACCTCCTTGGCCAGATTTTGGCTTCCCATGTCTGTCTGGTTGCTCTGCTCTAGATAGCGTTCAAAGAGGGCTTTGCCCTTGTCCTCGTCAGTCCTCTGCCAGATAAGGTCAGCACCTTTGAAGTCAGAAATGCTCTTATTCTTGACTACACCACTCATGCTTTTATGTAGTTGCCAGAACAATTTCAGTGACTTGTCTGTGCTTACTCTTTGACAACCTCTGCCCATTATTCGCTTTTAACCACCTTGACCAGTTGTTTGAAATAGCTTACTTTTGTGTGCATCTCTCTTTCTAAGTGCATGCAGGGACTAGGATGACCAGCTCTGTTCTTCTTGGCATTTTGCCATCTCCTTACAGCACTACGCTTATCCACCCAAGCCTTCTCCACCTCGAAATTCCACCCAGCTTTTTTTCCTGCCCTGAAGCTTTCTGCGCTTGTCACGTCTTATTTTACTCACCACATCTTGCCCTGTACTGTAATACTGGAAAGTCTTTACCTTTAGCTTGTGCTGCCAGGTTCTGCATTTCTCCACCAATATGCTGCAAGGGTGGTGGTCACTGCCGTGGTGTCCTAGGATACCCCATCTACACACTGTAGTGAGTGAAGGTGAAACCAGCGCCAGATCAATAGCACTGTCCTCATCCCCTGGACGGCTTGCTGTCCTGGTGACACAGCCACTGTTGATACAAACCATGTCAATGGTGTCAAGTGCAGTCTCGAGCTCCTCCCCCTGTGTGTTGGAGGAAATGTTTCCCCATGATCTGCCTTTAGCGTTGAAATCCCCACATAAAATAACATTTCTCTCGTGACCTAATATATCACTTAAGCACTGCCACTTCTGGGAATCCATACTCACGTTGCGGGAATAAACATTAAACAACACGATTGGTATACTGGACTGAACTCTCAACGCCTGTATTTGTATATCGTCACTATCCCAACTGGACATGTCTAGCTCTAACGCCACCATACTGTCACGAACGAGAATCGCCATTCCCAGATGTCGTCAGATGTAGAAACATTTGAAGCCGGCATTTCGGAGTAGCTGATCGCCCAGTCTCGTCTCCTGGAGCGCTACAATGTCGTTCCTGTAAACCAGGGTTTCTAAAATAGAGCCCCGTTGTTTTACGCTGGCGCAGTTCCAATACAGAATACGGATATTCCTGAGTCCTAGACGGTGACACATGAGTCTAAAACGTCTTAAACCACCACGCTTATCTTGTCGCTTTCTGCCTGCCCGGCGCCCACGCCGCCTCGTTAGGTTGACTGCTGACCGCTCGGAGAACACACGTTGTTCCGCCATGTTGAAAAACCGAAAACAACAGAAACCACACACGCTTCGAAAAATTCACTCAAGGATTGCTTAGTACTAGTCATCAGCATCATCATCAGCAAGAGACTTATCACCTGGTATGGGCGAATTATAATCTCCGATGGTATGGATCAGTATTACCAGTAATAATACTTTTGGTAATAATAGTAACTTTAGCAACAGTAGTAGTAGCAATAGCAGTAGTAGAGATTGTAGTAGTAGTAGTAGTAGTAGTAGTAGTAGTAGTAGTAGTAGTAGTAGTAGTAGTAGTAGTAGTAGTAGTAGTTGTAGTTGTAGTTGTAGTTGTAGTTGTAGTAGTAGTAGTAATGGAAAAGGGAGAAAAAGAAGAGGAAGAAGAGGTGGAGATGTACTAGTAGTAGTATTAGACTAGCATTAGTAGTATCAGTAGCTGTAGTAATAGTAACAAAAATAGTAGCAATAGTAGTAGTAGTAGTAGCAGCAGCAGTATTAGTAGTAGTAATAGTAGTAATAGTGGTAGTAGTAGTAGTAATAGAAGAAGTAGTAGTAGCAGCAGCAGCAGCAGTAGTAGTAGTAGTAGTAATAGTAGTAGTAGTAGTAGTAGTAGTAGTAGTAGTAGTAGTAGTAGTAGTAGTAGTAGTAGTAGTAGTAGTAGTAGTAGTAGTAGTAGTAGTAGTAGTAGTAGTAGTAGTAGTAGTAGAAGAAGTAGTAGTAGTGGTGGTGGTGGGAGTAGTAGTAGTGGAAACGGGAGAAAAAGAAGAGGAAGAAGAGGTGGAGACGGACTAGTAGTAGTATTAGAGTAGCATTAGTAGTACCAGTAGCAGTAGTAATACTAACAAAAATAGTAGTAGTAGTAGTACTAGCAGCAGCAGCAGCAGCAGCAGCAGAAATAGTAGTAATAGTAGTAATAGTAGAATAACGAGGGTGCTTGTTGTTTCACTAAGTATTTGTATATCTTGTGTACTATGTACAATAAAGCTATTTTGTATTGTATGGTGTGTAATGTGTTGCTGAAATATATGTAATTTTGTGATTGTAAGAGGTGATGACGTCCTAATCCCCCACTCTATCATTGTCGCCAACTTATTGATAGTGTCTTCATTGCCGCGAGAAATGCTCATTGTAAGATATCGATAACTCCCTTCTCCACACTGAGTGCATCCGGGGTGCATGACCACTAGGAGCAAACAACGATACGGCAACTACAAGGCAACTACAAGGCAAAATGGTGTTGAATATAGCGTAATATACAAGACTTATGAGATCATCGGTTGTCCATTCCATCACGGGCGACAAATAGGCGCTCACTAAGGTCTAAAATTACTCACTCAAATACACATATATGATAATAATTCACCAACCCAAACAATGAAAACTGACAAAAAACAATGAAAAATGACATAAATATTGAACGATCCACAAATGTAAACTTCAAAAGGTAACACATACAAAGAAATCGACAAATACTGAAAAAATAAAATGGCACTACAAAATGACACAAATAATGAAAACTGACACAACACACTGACGCAAACAAAAGGAAACATCCAAAATGTAACAAACACTTACAAAAAAAAAAGAAATCAACAACAAACCGACAGAAAGAAAAACTGACATACAGAATAAAAACTGAAACAACCAATGAAAATTGCAGACATAAACACTGAAAACTGAAACAAACACTGAACAAGGCACCTAAATAAAAGCAAAACATCCAAAATGTAACACATACAAAGAAATCGGCAACTACTCAAAATAAAATGACACGACAAAATACCACAATGAAAAAAAATTATACAGCCACTGGTGTTGAATATAGCGTAATATACAAGACTTATGAGATCTTGTAGTAGTAGTAGTAGTAGTAGTAGTAGTAGTAGTAGTAGTAGTAGTAGTAGTAGTAGTAGTAGTAGTAGTAGTAGTAGTAGTAGTAGTAGTAGTAGTAGTAGTAGTAGTAGTAGTAGTAGTAGTAGTAGTAGTAGTGAGACGCCAAACGACAAACTGACACAACGACAAACTGACACAAGCAAAGAAACCAACAGATACAAATGTTAACGTCAAAATGTAACAGCCACAACTGAAAATGACACAAGCAAGAAGCAAGAAAAAAATAACACAACGGCAAAATTACCCAAATAAGGAAAACTAAAACAATCAATGAAAACTGCCGACATAAACATTGAAAACCTGACACAACGACAGACTGATACAACCAAAGAAAACAAGACAGCCAACTGTAAAGGTAAAATGTAACACACAAAAGGAAACAAACAACAACCGAAAAAGACACAAACACTGAAAATGACAAACATTGAACTATCAAAGAAGCCACATAACCAATCAAAGGGACACGAACACTGAAAACTGACACTACCAGTGACATCTTCGGACACAAACAAAGAAAAAAAAGACATCCAAATGTAAACGTCAAAGTAAAAATGTAACACAAAAAGAAATCAACAACAACTGAAAATGACGCACTCTCTGATAACAAATGACACAATGACAAAATGAAACAACTAATGAAAACTGACACAACCAATGAAAACTGACACAAACAAAGAAACCAACACATGTTGACTTGCACAATCAACTTACCCACTTACGCGCATATCTTGACCACTTTCCATAACAACGGCCCCACTTAATATAACAACTTGCCCAATGGCTCTCACAGCATGTCGACTTGCCCTATCAATACCCATTTGCCCTAACAACTGTCCACTTGCTCACAGAACTTAACCACTGCCAATGTCAACTTGTCAACTACCTCTAACAAACTTGTCCACTGGCTCGCATAACTTGTCGAATTGCCCTGACAACTTATCCACTTGCGTTCACAACATGGTCACTTGCCCTAACAACTCCCCCATTTGCCCTAACAACTTGTCCACTAGCTCTCGCATCTTGTCGACTTGTCCTATCAACTCACACACTTACCATAACAATTTCCTCTCTAATTCTCACAGCTTGTCGACGTGCCATAGAAACTTGCCCACTGGATCAAACAACCTCCCCACAGCCTCTCACAACTTGTCAAATTTACCTATCAACTTCCCCACTTGCCCTAACAACTCCCCTATTTACCCCAACAACGTGTCCACTAGCCCTCGTATCTTGTCGACTTGCCCTATCAAATGACACACTTACCATAACTACTTCCCCACTTACATTGTCAACTTGTCAATATCTCTTACAAACTTGTCCGCTGGCTCTCAGAACTTGTCGAATTGCCCTAACAACTTATCCACTTACGTTCACAACTTGGCCACTAGCTCTGACAAACTTGCCTGTTGGTTCTCACAATTTGTCAACTTAACTTACCCACTCGACTTCAAACTTCCCCTCTTGTTCTTAAAAATTTGCCATCTAGAGCTAACAATTTGTCCATTTGCTATTACAATTTATCGACCTGTCCCATCAACTCACACACTTACCGTAACAACTGCCCCATTTCTCTAACAACTTGTCCACTGACTCTCTCATATTGTCGACTTGCACTATCGACCTACCCACTGGTCGTAACAACTTCCCAACTTGCACTCACAAAATGTCCACTTCCTATTACATCATGTCGACAGCCTCGCACAAATTATCACTTACTCTTACAAACTGTCCCGCTTGCTCTCAAAAAGGTGTCCAATTGTGATTTCATGTCTTCATCACCGCATTTCATATTTTGTAAATTAATTTCTTCAGCATCAGATCTTTTGTAAGTTCGTGTCGTCATCATAAATTTTGTTGTGTTTAAGTTAATGTCTTCGACAGTTCATGGTTTGCTAAGGTCTATTTTTCGTGAAAAAGCAGAAGTCTATTGGCTAGAAATTCAACCTGAGTGGTGAATTACTACCACTTCCCGTGGACAGCTATTCTTACACATGCGCTAAAGTTGAGAAAATGAACTTCTATTGAATAGAAGCTACCACGGGCTTGAATTATTCAACCCTTCCAGAAGTAGTAGCGGCATCTAAACGAGGAAAAATATCAGAGTAGTAATCCCTCTTAGTCTGGGAATTATGAAAATGTATGTCCCCGCAAGCGATATTACTCGTGACGTCATATAAACAAAAAAATTAAATACGATAATTTACGGAGACACATAAAGGCTGAACATGAAACAGTATTCAGTGCCGTGTCGATTCCTCAACAATCATCTAGCTCCGTGTCTGATAACAATCACAAGCTATCATCATCAGGAGATGGTGTGTGGACTGGTGCGGTCGGTAATATTTCGCCGACTAATAATATGTCGACCCTTCAACCATCATCTAGCGGCGTGTCTGCTAACAAAAACCAAACAACAAGTCGCAAGAGAAGGAGAGTCAACCACAGACGAACAACCCGTTGTTAAACGTCGGAAGTCAACTAAGCCACAAGCATCGAATGAAGAGTGTCGTCAGTTACAAACACTCAAATACCACCAGCTAGCACGACAAACCAATCAGCATTCAGTATCATAGCGAATGGCGCTGGTGATCATGTTTCGCCTACTAACGATGGTCAACTATCATCATCATCTAGTACAACGGCGAGTGACGCGGAACCAACAACCTCTGTTGTTAACGCATCATCAACAGTAAGTGGCTTGTCGACAGCTGATCAACTATCATCACGTGCCATATTTGCAGACGAGCAGCCAGGAACCTCTGCTGTTAACACATCAACTAGTTAATATCTTTCATTGCAGACATTACCCCCGGAGATTTGGGTTTATATATAATGATCATTGGGACATGATTAGATCACATGTACGACACGACCGATATCTATCTGAATTGACATTTTTAAACCGACCAAATACTCATACCACCATTGATGGGGATCTCGTTTATCCCGCTATTCAATGCTTAAAACTCACGCTTCAAAATTGTTGTCCCCCGTACAGTGTTGAGACATTGTGAGACGCAAGCGCTACGCTTCTACCACGCATGCCCGAATAATTCCTCATTGTTTGACCCACCTTTTTTTGATAGTAAACAATGAGTCTGATTTCGAGGCGTTTGTAACCAAGGTGAATGCTATCGATTTGTTAAATTCAGTGACACTAAGCCGACGAGATACCATGTTCTATGTCGAATGAATACCAAGTATAACCTTTTATGTTTAAAAGCTGGTGGAGTTCCCTGTCGGTTATTGTTTAGGAGAATCAATTCCGTACTTTATCACATACAACAATTTTATTAATACACTTAATAACGACAATTGTGGCAAGGTTTATAACGATAAAATGTGCTTTTTCCGCGCCTTGGCTGTTTTCAGAACTGGTTCCGTTAGGGCTATTAGAAAGCACACATGAATCCTGTTCAAATACTGGGTGTTCTATAAAGGGTTGAAACCAGTCAAAACCTTTCCAGGTGTTAGTTTAATTGATTTACCTCTTCTGGAAACCTGTTTTAAAATACAAATAAATGTGATTACATTCACTGAGGAGAAACATCTGGTTACGAAAATTAGAAGTAGTAGCGAGCATCCAGATATTAAATCTCCTTCTTCACGAAAACCATTCCATGTACATATCAAGCTTTGAACATGCAAGTGATGTTGTTTTTGTGTGGGAAATGTGGCAAGTTGTTTAAAGTGTATTAGCCGCTGACACGTCACGAGCTTACATGTACTGGTGTGGCCACCATTGAAACGTATAAAGGCAGGAATTATCGCACGACTGAATCCATCTTTGAGTTGCTCTGTGAGCACGGGTTTGATGTGGACGCAAACTTTATTTTCCCCTTCAGAGAGTGCTACGACATGGAATCTTTTTTTTATTCCTCTGCATTAATAGTTGACTCAAAGTCGACGAACTTCAATGCAAGACACGCCCCCTCCCCTCGTTTGCGGTCGCCTCTAATATACTTGGGTTCGACATCTCTAAATATTTCATCACGACAGGTGATTCACAGGTCCTCGTAAACAAAATGTTGGACTATCTGCATGAAATATCTCCTAAGTCATATGAGATGTTACTCAAAAACTTCGAGTCAATCTTTGCGCAATTATGTGATCACCCAAAATTAAGTGTGAGGCTCGACTCCTATCTGAGGGGGCTTCCGGTGTGTGGCCCGAATAGCGGGAGATATGATGTAAACCTGATTAAGCTTTATTTTATCCAGTATTTAATTGATCAGGAGGCTAAACCATTCAAGTTTATAGTCAAGTGCAATAATAATTTTATGTGCATAGTGACAGGAAGGTCAACGTCTCCAATTTTCTTGTACCAGGGGTCAGCTGTCCACATATCTGGCTTCCTTCTCAATATAGGAAACGAAAGGCTATTTGTGCTATGAGTACATGACAGATCTTAGTAAATTAAATGAACGAACGAACGATCGGACTTTATTTTCAAAGGGTAACAAATTGGGGAAGCAGGCCCGTCTTACATTCGGCAGTTCCAATCACTAATCTTTCGTTCATCAATAGTGCATAGGAAAAAACTTTGTGAAATGAATTTTGTAAACATAACCAATGCATGTTACCATGTTATGAGACACATCCACCACTACTCACACATCCCCCATTCACCCACACATCCCCCACACAACCACACACACCAAAGGCACACATACATTCCCCCACCCATCCACCACATCCCCACACATACACATCTCCCCACCCACACACACCTCCCACCAACCACACATCCCATCCACCCACACACATAGCACACATATATTCCCCCAACCCACACATCCCCCACCCACACACATCTCCCCACCCACTCAATATCCTCCATCCATCGCATTACCCACCAACAATCATTCACCCACATATCCTCCTCCACCCAAAAACCTCCAACTACCCAGCCAAACACACATCCCTCAACCACACATCCCCCACGCACACACACATCTCCCCACCAACTCACATATCCCGCACCTACCTACACACAAATTCCGCATCCACCAACGTAATCTCCCATCTCCCCAGCCCACACGCAGATCCCGAGCCCACCCATACAAGCACCCCCACCATCTTCTAAACTACACACACTCACCAACCCACATATCCTCTACCCATCCACACAGCCTCCACGCGCCCATTCCGCAACCAAACATCCCTTAACCGCACACCCCTTAATAACACACCCGTACCCATATACAATCACCCACTCACACATCCTCTACCCACCCACCCATCCCCCAGACACACATCCCTTAACCACACACCCCTATCCATATACACACATCTTCACCCACACACACATCTAACCACCCATACACTCATCCCTTACAACATCCCCACCCACCAACACATCCCCCATTCACAAACACACACCTCCCATCCACGCACACCCAACCCACACACATCCAACACCCATACACTCATTACCCTCACACATCCCACCACACACGTACTTATCCCTCAACCACTAACACCAACACATCCCTCACCAACTCATCAACACATACATCTCCCATCTACCCACCCACACTTACACACCCCAACCACCATCCAAACATACATCCCCAACCCTCACACGCATCCTTCACCCACCCGCACATCCACACCCAACCAAACCCCAACCACCCACACATACATCCTTTATCCACACTCATCTCCCCTCCCACACAACACCACACCCACGCACATCCGCAAGACACATCCCTCACCATACACACATCTCTCCACACATCTCCTTCCCACCCACACATCTCCCACCTAAAATCACCCTCACAACCCACACATACATCCTCCATTCATCCACACACACCCAGACATATCCCCCTCCCACAACACTTTCCAACATCCATCACCCACACCAATCACACACCCATCATCCAACCCACACACATCCCCTACACTCACACATACCCATTCACCCACATATCCCCCACCCACCCACACACACACTCCCCACCCATCCAACCAAACATCCCACACCCACACACATCTCCCACCCACCACATATCACCACACCCACATCTCCCCACCACATATATATACCCCACCCATTCCATAACCCATCAACAATCATCCACTCACATGTCCTCCTTCACACATTCACCAACAGCCGCCTAGCCAAACACACATCCCCCACCCACACACACATCTCCCCACCAAACCATACATCCTGCACGTACCCACACACAAACCCCGCACCTACCCACACAATCCTACCACACCTACCCACACATCCTGAGCCCACCCACACAAATCCACCCACACACACAACCCCCACCACCCCAACCTACTATTATGAACAAAGTCCCACACTTTACTCACACATACAGTGACGATTGTCGTGAGCATTGTCGCAAAATTGTAAAAAAATGTAGAAAAATAATACATATGCATTGTGTAACGTAAAAATTAGTGATGCAATTCAACTCTCTCTCTCTCTCTCTCTCTCTCTCTCTCTCTCTCTCTCTCTCTCTCTCTCTCTCTCTCTCTCTCTCTCTCTCTCTTATTTTTTCTCTTTCTCGCTCTCTCTCTCTCTATTGCTCTCTCTTCTTACACACACACACACACACACACACACATATATATATATATATATATATATATATATATATATATATATATATATATACACACACAGACACACACACACTCACACTCCCTTACTCACTCACACTCAGTAACTCTCTCAATCACTCTACAGTAGTGTGCATGCGATTACATTATGCATGATAAAATCAAATGGCATACAAAATGATACCTCGTAATATGTAAGATTAAAATACATTAAAAATATGGAATAGCATGTTACATGACATGCGTGCGCTCAACTCTCTCTCTCTCTCTCTCTCTCTCTCTCTCTCTCTCTCTAAACATACACACACTCTCACATTCATGCACTCTCTCTCTCTCTCTCTCACTCACACTCACTAACTCTCTCACTCACTCTACAGTAATTTACATGTGTTCATTGAGACAGCCCTACAACCACATTCTGCCTTTTTCTCAAAATTTAAAAACTGTAACATATCAGAGGCAGAATACAAGTGAATTTCTCAACGGGGATGGGCCGACAACAAAATGACTACCTTGAGGAATTTTCTAATTTGGTACAACGTCAAAGACGTGTCTTCATTTCTAAAAGCACTGGGCAAACGAGTTAAATATAGATATGTGCAAGCAGGCCATCTCCGCCCCCGACATTACTTTACATTATCTATTCAACACCATGAATAAAGATGTTTCTTTTGTTATGTGTTCAATGAAGGAGAAGTTACACAAGTTGTTACAAGATAACGTGTTGGGTGGGCCGAGCATTATATTTCACCGCCATCACGAAGCACATCAGAACCCTATGAGAGGTAATAAGCTGGTAAACAACGATTAAGGGTTTTGATGCGATAGCATTATACCTTTGATCTCTGATGAACAATGTGCCAACAGACTTCCCCGTATATAGAAATAGAGAGGACGGTTATAGATCACACACATTACACAAATAAACACGGCAGAGTCGAGAGTGGTTAACTTGGTTGTCACATATTAAAAACAGACATTAAAAAACCCAATTCAACAGTCATGAGATGCAGCTCGGCGACCGAAATATCCTAGTAGATGCGTGGGATAAAATGAGTAAGACAGCTCACCAATTCCATGGGTGTTTATTCCGATGGCACCCATCTTGCCATCTAACTGCTGGGAAAACGATTAATCCCGTTAATAAAAAGCCGTTGGTAGAACTATACCAAAGCACATGCGACATTCACGACTATATAGAGAATGTTGTCGGGATGGCAGTTAACGTTATTATGGAGTGCGAGTGGCAGAAACTAAAAAGGTCAAATACAGCCAACAAGCATTTCCTGAGACAGAAGTTTCCACCATCACAGCTCCCTTGGTGTTCGTTGACTGAAACACAGATTCTCGAGGCTGTAAAAACGGACACATTTTTCGGTTTGTTAGAATGCGATATCGAGACCCCAGCTGGTTTGCAAGAGTCATTTGCTGAGATGCCCCCCTCCCCTAATTTCCAAGTACACGGAAGTGTCGAGAAAAGACATTGGGGAATTGAAAGAATACGCCATAAAAATTAACTACTGACTACTCCAAGACGGACTTTGATCGGTAGTTATTTCGGGAAGAAAATTTTATTAGCCACTCGCTTTTAAAGTGGTATCTAGCTCATGGGTGGGCAGTTACCCACATCTACCAGACAATAGAATATTGACTGGTTTGTTGTTTTAAACAATTTTTTGGAAACAGTGTCTGAAGCCCGCCACCAAGGGAACAAAAATCCTGCTGAGTCTATTACAGCCGACACTATGAAATTGTTAGGTAACGCCACATACGACAAAACACTAACCAATAAAGCCAAACATACCGATGTCTCCTTTCTGCCAGGGAAAAGACACTACCAAACTACTCAATAACACCAGGTTTAATAACATGACTGCGATTACAACTGATCTCTTCGAAGTTGAAATGCTAAAGAAGAAAACGGCCTGATATCTACCTCTACAGGTTGCGTTCTTTGTCTACCAGTATGCCAAGTTGAGCATGATAGCTTTCTACTATGACTTTCTCGACAAATTTGTCTCTAAAGGCGACTACCAACTCACCGAAATGGATACTGACTCTCTCTACTTGGCTCTTAGCACTGACTCACTCTCTGAGGTGGTTATACCACACCTACGAGAAGAATATGATAGAGTCTACAATCAGTGGTTCCCGTCTGAAGTCTGCCCCGTTCATAGAACTACCCCTAGTACCACTACCTGTCAGGATTGTCATGACATCAAAGCCTATGAAAAGAGAACCCCCGAGCTTTTTAAACTAGAATACGAAGGGGAGGGGATGGTCTCGTTATGCAGCAAGAATATTGTTTTGGCTCGTATCTTAAGACGAGCATCAAAGGTCTGACCAAAAACCACAATGTCTTGGACAAGGAAAAGTTCTTGATTGTCCTCACCACACAAGAGGCGGGTGGGGGGACCAATATGGGGTTTAAGACCCACGTGACGAATATCTACACCTATCAACAACATCGTGCTTCCCTTTGTATATAAAACAACAAGTACAATCTGATAACGTGTCTACCATACCTCTTCTCATTTAATGTATTGTGTGTCTATATATGGTTTCCCTGTATTAAAATTATTATATATCTTATCTTTGCATCGTTTGTTTGTTATTTTGAATGTTTCATGTTTTATGTTTCATGTTGTATACTAGACGTACCTAAACCACTTGACTACTACTTGACCATCACCATAGTCCTTATCACGATCTCACCAATAATTTAAGGGGTCAGTTGATTACTATGCCTACTTTAAAAAAAAAAACAAAAATACAAGAAGTTATCGCCCTTTGAAGTGCACATCGATGTGTACCTCAAAAAGCAAGGTGCTTTCAATATCAAGAAGCCTGATACGGGGAGGAAAATGTATCGCAAGAAAAATAGCAAGAAACAACAGACACGCAAGATGTGCAGAGTAGGAGCCGCCAACACCGGGAAGAAGACGAGCGTGGAGAGCCTGTCTGCTAGCTGCATCAAAGAACCTGAAAATACAACTACTACTGAAGCTACCACGAGGGAGAAGATCGACAGCCAACCATAGACAAAAGCCAAGACAGCTGAGAAGAAGGAGGAGAAAGATACCAAAATCGGAAACACCGACTCAAAGACAGTCCCATGGGTTGTCAAGCGGATTCAAGTGGAGCTGTCAGAAATCCTTAAGCATCTACAGGAAGAGAATCTCAATATTAAAATCTTGAAGACGGAGCGGATCATAATATACTCAAAGATCCCTACGACGCTGGCGGTGGTGACAACTGAAGGCAGCGAGATACCACATCAGGTATCGATCAACAAGAAACTACAACAGCCTGAAGGATTCATACTAAGAATCACACAATGTTCCAGATGCCAGTGGGCCAGCCACAGCAAAGCAACATGTCGCAGTAAGACAGAGATCTGCCGATACTGCACTGATCACCATGACTTCAAGGAGTGTCCGCTGGCCAAGTTTGACACGGACTTCCGACCACCCAATAGCAAAAGAAAGTGCGCAAACTGCCTGGGCAAACATGGAGCAAGATACTTGGGCTGTCCGTACCTCCAAAGACACAGAGATGTGCTAAAGATTGTCATCACAGCAAAGACAACATTTAAAGACGCTAGACGGAGGAGCGAGACAGCCACGTGCATCTCGCAAGCGGAAAAAGCTCAATTGCAAGATCAGATAGATGAGCTAAAGAAGCAAATCAAGCTACCCCAAACACCGACACCGAACAACGACAATGAAAAGCTGCTTGCTGAAATAAAAGATTGATTGATTGTTTGTTTGATTTAGGAACCGACATCACAGAATTCGGGGCATTCCCATAAGCGCTCCGTCCCCATCCTCAGCAGCCAGCGAAGAGTTCCAACACTAATAGTTCCAGTAGCAATCTGATTATATGTTCGTCTCGCCTTTCCTCTAAAAGTCGAGCATCGGCCAGATCCCCTCGTCACTCCTCGCTGTCGCATTCTTGCCAGACCATGGTGATCCATTTGCTCCTCCGAGGTGTACACGTGCTCCGACAAGGCCGTAACCACATCTGCCTTATCATGCCTCAATACTCCACCAAGTTTTGCAGAGCCAGCCAATCTGTCTGCTTGGTCATTCCTCAGCACACCAGCATGCCCCGGAGAAAAGATCCAGACGATGCTTGCCACCCGTGACTTCCGAAGCGGAGCAAGCCACTCTGCACGAAGCTTGCCTGTCCTCACCCTACTCAGCAAGCTTTCTGAGTCAGTTACAATCACGCTATGTGTGTGTATCGTATTCTCCATCCAGCGGAAAGCTGCACTGACCGCCTCCACCTCTATTCTTAAGCTAGATGTTGTGATATCATATGCCAGGCTCTCCTGCACCAAACGTTGACTATTAGCCTTTGCCAAGAACCCCCAGGCACTTCTACTACCTCTCAACACCGAACCATCTGTGTATATAATCACATCACCCGGGCGAGCATTATCCTGAATTATTGCTGGATTTCCACTTCCGTGGCTCCTGCTGGCCACTCCCTGCACTCCCGACTCAATGTTATTATAACTCTGCCGAAGTCTAACTGCTCCGCTGGCACTTTGACTCACTCCTCTCCTCGCCTAATGTTCTCCAAGATGCTTACCTGTCTGATCGTATCCTCCGCTTGAGCCATCCATGATTTCCCTCTTATCAGTCGCTGGCCCTTAATTGCGTCCAGCGCCTCATGCAACGGGTGATCTGTGTCAGCAGCTACTGTGAGGTATGCCTTCGCCTGCATCACCTTGAGCCTACCAGCAACAAACCAAGGATGTACCGCATACACACCACTGGGGTGTCTCTGGTGCATCCCAGAATGACCCGTATAGCCTCGTTCTGTATTCGCTCCAAATCTCACCAGCTGACTCTTTGAGACAATGAGCCGTCCTAGTCCATAATCAATCACTGAGAGGATCAAGTGCTGGTATAGTCTGAAAAGCATTCTCTGCTCTATATGTCAATTGCAGCCATAGTTTTAAGTGCGTTGGGTCCCTTTTGAGATCTTGTCACAACCGCCTCCACATGATCCTTGAAGGACAGGCTCCTGTCAGATGTGATTCCCAGATACTTCAGTCTGTTCTCTCTGTTGACGCCTCCACCATCTATCGTGAGGCTTGGAACATCAGCTCTCACAATCCTGTTGTCCAGAGAGCACCACAAAACAGCTGCCTTTTCCGGGTGGATGACAGCACCCATTTCAGTGCACCAGACAATACCTTCGTCTACTATCACCTGTAGCTCCTGGGCTGTTTGCTCCCTATCTCTCCCCTGCCTATATGCAAGAATATCATCTGCAAATGTTAGTATCCTTCCAACCCCTGGTGCTTCTAGGTTTGCAAGTTTGCTCGTATACACGTTAAAGAGCACCGGTGAGATTGCGCACTCCAAGATCGCCTTGGGTGTTGAGAATTAACCAAGCTCATGGTGTCTCTAGCACTCCCGTGTATTCTGACCCCAGGGGCTGGACAGGTAGATACACTGTTTACTCTGCTGTTGACCTCGGATTGATTAAAAATGTCTACAAGCCCCTCCCAGATTCTAGACCCCCACTATCTACCCTCTCCCTTGGGACAATGAACACTGAGGCATCGTCCGAGACCACACTCAATTATTGTACAAAGCATATGTCAACACAAACAAAGTTTATTCTACCCTAGAGAAAATAGATATGAATTGAACACCCTGACAGAATAATTCCATTTACAATAGTAGAGGATAGAGTAGAGACAGAATCAGAGATGTTGCTATATTCATCATTAGGCTGAGAAGTAGATTTGGTGTAGATGTCCCGTCCAGTCGGTCCGCAACTCACCCGGCTCCCTTCCAGTAAGATGACTGGAACCTTGGAGAGCACTCCGTCCCAAGAATCGACAGCTAGAGGAATTACCCACTTGGACCACACATGACTGGATGAACTTCATATCCACTCTGTCACAATGAGTCACTGTTAATAACCCTAAACAGTTCTCAGTACACAGCCTAGCCTGGCTGGGAGACCCTCCTCCTTGAGGTGACCCCAGTTAATCTCTGGACTTCAATTGAAGGAACAAATGAATGCCCAGCCTAATGGTCCTGGAATAGAAGCGCTTACCCCTGGTTGGGTAATAGTACATTACTGCGGCGAGTTCCGAAGAGTCACACGAATATTACATATATTCGGGCAGATGATATCAAAACACTGCACAGTCACTAATAATCAGACTCCCTCAGAGTCAAGGCACACAAGATAATTAAACTCGGTTGTAGCTAGTTGTCCCTGGGGGAAAGTGGATTCAACCAGCACACCTGTTAAATATCCTATTTCTTAGTTTCTCTCTCTCTCTGCAGGTGGACATTTGTCTACATACCCCCCTTTTTTATTTAAAGTCTTTTTGTCACTATCTCTCCCTCTCTCTGACAATATCCCTCTTCCCGTTCATTTAGCACATAACCCCACAAACACAGGTTTCGAACAACATGATAAAACATTTATTGCAGAAAAGTGTAATTTGGGTGTGCAATGGATGGGTGTGAAGATATGTGGTGGTATTTATCTTGAATGTGTGACATAATATTGTATAGGTTGAACATCAGGGTTTTTCATCATGATACAGCCATTCGACTTCACAAAGTACATAACGTTGAATCTCTCACCCGGCTGTTTCTTTCTGACTGATGATGGTTTTGTTGACAATATGTTCTGGAAACGTATTAAACAATATAGTCTCCACTGAATTCAATGTTAGTTACAGTCTTTCCCGTATACACATCCAACAATCTGGAATATTTCTAGATCCTGTGAATGTCAGATTAACACTGCTTGGTTTCGGTACTTATGGTCCTTTTGTTTACCAAAATACGTTCGGTCATATAGTCCTTGTATCGAAAAAAACATAACCACCAGTCTAACACTATATCTTTGATTCACTGCGTATTGTCCATCATGGAAAATTATCACCGATGGTCTTTTTCCCTTTTTGTTTTAGGGTCTATATTAAATAGTCCTCTTCATCCTTATTCAGACATATTGAATACCTTTATTTATCACCTCACCTAGAGCGACACAGCTTCATGGGTCCTTTTTACTCACACTTGTCGGACACTATCGTTACACAGGATTCCCCGTTTCATATCCGTTATCACTTCACCCGAATCTGAACAAATGTTTCGGCTCAGATGGGTAATCACCATCAAGGTCAAGTGCAGGGAACCTGTCAAAGAAATACGGCCTGTGAGAGAAACTCAACTCCTACCTATGATATGTGAAGTTAGGTCTAAGGCTATATTCAGTAGGTAACCTATATATATATCATCCTAATACTACACTCTTGTATAAGACAGAATAGTTCAGCACTCTACCCTATACAAGGTAAACGAGGGACACGTTAAAGCAAAGCACATAAATCCTAGTATAGACTTATCCTTCCGACTGTACAGACACCTTACTCTACCCAACTTAAATCACTCTTCAGCCTAATGTTGTCGACTCTATATACTACGTTTACACACAAAAGTTCACTATGCTAGATTTCTAAACTTCATCTATGTAATCACCTTATTGAATTTTATTTTCGGCCTAGACATATATCATTTTAATTCCCATGAAGGGACAGGGCTGGTTATCTTTACACAACCTAAACTATGTGATATATTTTCTATACGGCACTGAAATACATTCCCACTCCAACCGATGTTAAGTTCAACTCTTCACTGAGTTTAACTGTTTCTGTCCACATATAAATTTCCTGTCCTACGTCACTTGGTTTTTCCGTCCCACCTAATCATCCCTGCTCCTATTCCGTCCTTTGATCCTTCTACATCAACATGCTAACAATAGTCTTTGATATAGACTATCTCCCGGTATCGTTGCTTTTCGGTTGTTCAAAGGATTTGGTTCATAGTATTTCAAAGATATCCATTGTTTGATCGTGCTCCGAACTTCCCGGAGATAAACGATGTTTCTGGGCCCCGGTGATTCTCCATCCAGTCCGATAAGGACTTTTGTCTTTGAACTTTCCCGGTAGACATTTCTTCCGTTTCATACGGGACTTCGCTTCCGTGTCCAATACATACGACCAGTGTTTGAAGTCACGAGCGCTGTTTTGTTTTGAAAATTCTAAGACCGTCACTTCTTCCCCCAATTGTTTTTGTCGTTTTCTCTATCGGGATCGTCGCCTGCCAGCCATATCATGACATCGGTAGACCTTGGTGACCGAACATAATGTCATTGTTCTTGGACTCAGTTGTCAAACGATTTGATAACACCCCTAATTCACAATTCACCACAATGTTGTTCTTCAGGAAAAGGATTAGTTGACTTGTATACCTGTAATGTTTCATGTAATCGAAATACGCAAGCTGGTGTGGGTCTAGTCATGACCGGACACGATAGCCGACGCAGGTACAGCACAAGGATAAGTGCCAATCTCTGCTTGAAGGTTCCGACGTTTAGGCGGATCAACAATGGACTTGGAATTGATGAGCTCCCAGAGCTGGGACTACCCCACCTTGGGATGTCTCTCTCGAGCGAGCCTATCATCATCTTTCCGTAGTGCTTCAATTGTCTCTAATCCACAAGCAGGATTCTTCAGGTAGTCGATAATATTGCTGAAATAGTGTATCATCAAACGTTCATAAATAGAAACAAACCATCCTTTCCCACGAGTGCGGCTTCAGGGTCTCCGAATCAACTTGGTGTGTATTAGTCAATCATGATGATTCACCCTCTCGCATGATGTGGTATAGTCAGGCGTGGTAAGTAAGCATAACAACCATTCGCACTGGTATGCGAAGTGGTTTCAGGCAAACAACTGTAGTAGTAGGCTGGTTCCTAAACAGGCAACCCCTGAAAGGAAGAGCGATAGGTGAGAGTATTCGGCTTCAAACATTGGGCCACATGCATAAAATCAATGACTACTCAACCTTCAGTAATGCTAATTAGTTATACAGCTAATTAGAGCATCATCTCTATGTTGATAGTAGTAAAGCATGGGTATCAGTCCAATGTAAGATGGCCATAAGAACAGCCCGTCAAACAGATTAAGTACCAAGAATGACGAGTCTGATCTAACGTCTCACATACCCCTATTCTTATACTGGTTGTCGCTAAATAAAATAGCTATACTAGTTCTAGAATTAACAAGAACTAAATCTCAAGGCGAGGAGTCCCTTGACCCCACCCTTACATTATACATCCAATATTAAACACAATAACGATCACTGTACTATTACTTGGGATATCAGCAACAATACATGACAACATCATGTATTTACACCATCCATTTCGCTGGTGGAGAATCCTTCCCCCCTGTAGCGAAATACCTCTTGCTTTACTCTTACTTAGAGTCAAGAAGTCATTCCTATGAAAACATGTTTTCTCACCTACATGTTCAAAGGCTCCACTCCAGTTCTGGCCCTCTTCCCAAATGGATTAGCTTTGGGCCCTGGCCGAACTTCATGGCTGGCCTGGTTTGCCAGTCATTTACTTTAATAACTTGCACTCAGTCCCCATATCCCATTTGTCCCCGTGCCTCATTCAACCTCCATTTGTCCCTCCATACTTCTATCACATCAGCACTCACGTAATCATGCAAGTATGAAAAGATCAGGACAGTAAAGAAAAGAATCCAGAACGCATGTTTACATCGCGACGGTAACGCAGTGTTTGAACGCATCGAACCACTTCGGTGTTCGTTATTCGCTCATAGAAGTATCACACAACATGACCTAATATATACGTCATAACAACATCGTATATATATATATATATATATATATATATATATATATATATATATATATATATATATATATATATATATATATATATATATATATATATATATATATATATATAGCAACACTGAAGAACTTACCTTCTTCCAAATTCCACAGTTCCACGAAATGAACTCACTATTTAGTTAACACAAAATAGTTACATCACTTCCTATGGCCACGCAGTAAGTGCTCTATTTCCCTAGCAACAAAGCAATTCACTGTTTGAATCTCCACCTATCAACTTACCTGTCTAATCTCACAGCTCTGCTAACAACAGCTACTGACTGACATAAGTTAGGTTCCTCATAGACACCATTATAATGTTCCCTATTATAGTACAGCAACCATAGTATATGCAACTACTCACAGTACCCACTTTATAACAGTTGAACATAATGTGCCGATATAACAGGCTTCCAGTTCTCAGCGTCACCGAAACTACACAGTTTCACTAAGGCTTGTCAACAATGTAACACACAGCTGTCCACCGCCCTAGTTTTCAAACTGCTTATCGATCGGTTTCTCATTAGCGATGTAAAGTCGCCCGCATATTTAATGAGTTCTGAACGATCGCGTTTTATGTGAAATTACAACGTTAAATTAATTAACAGAGTAAATACCTGAATCAATGAACCTTTCCCCAGTCAGCTACAATTACTGTCAATAGGCCATCAGGCCGTATGCGATGACAATCAGCTGCAACTTGGTTGTGTGTGAAATAAGGGACCTCTTGCCAAACCAAGCAGTGCATTCTCACACAACGGGATGAAGAAAGTGAATGCGCTCTTACTGCCGCTTTTCTCCTATGTGCGTCCCAACGCGCACGAGAAACTAGTGCTTCACGGTGTACTCCAACTTCTTGGGAAAACCTCACTTCTCCGCACCAGAAATTCTAGATTCTATCTGCACGAGAAATTTGTGGTGTACTAAGCCACCCTGGTCACTCAAGTCCAGGTGCTTCGCGAACCTTCCAGCCGGAAAATCATCCTCGACTCTCCCCAGTCTATTAATAACAGGGGAAGCCCCTGATGACGCGCCGAATAAAGCGGAACCTCGTACGACAAAAGACAGATGAATCGTTTCGTCACACGCAGAGCACGTGCTCCGTAGCTCCGGCGACGATTCCCTTGTTTAAATACCATATACACAAAGTTTGGATATTGCAGGAAATGAGCGGTCACCCTAGTAGAGCCTGCCTGGTCGGGAAGGGGCAGAGGATGTCCCTAAGGAGTCCATACGCCTGGCACCGCCCCGCCCGCATATCAGACGTTCCACATTCACGACCAAGTCACCCGTGGACATTCAGTCCTCGGCACGCCTGTCCACCTTAAACTTGGGGGTTTATAATCGGAGTTTTCCATCTCCTAGATTGACTGCTGTAATAGCTAACGGGCGGGTACGGGGTGTCAGGCATTGGTAGCACCTTTGGTAAGGATGACTCTCATGTCCTTTCAGGACCCATCCCCCACTGGTCCAAGCCTGACACCCAGCTCGTGCCTGTGGCTCCTAGTAGCTGTCAGCATGCGACAGCGGCCACCCCCGGGCAACAGCTGTGAGAGGCTGGCTAAACCAGGCATGGGTATCCGATTTGGTGTCAAACCAAGAGGTAAACTAGGGTATGCCTACCCAGCATGTGAAGACAGGATTCGGCAGACTGCGCGGAAGAAATCATTCCTGATTCAACGGGCAAGACGGCGTTTACCTGCAAAGCGTTGTGGACGTAATGAGCACGGCAAGGCACGTAGAGCGCCCTGGTCATCCACTGCACCTGTATTCGTCTCCAGTCGTCTCGACTTGTCTTGCCACTGGACTCAGATGGACTCAGGCGAGAGAGTGAGGTCGACGAATTGCGCAACTCTTCCTCACTTTAATCCAAGTCATCGCGCAAGTCATTCTTCATCCAACGTCACATATCACCTTCAAGCCCTGTGGCGATGGGCGAGCGGCAAAGCGGTAGGCGTGGGTACGCTGGCAGCCGTAGTCGCAGACCTGCACACAGGCGGCTCAGGCCATATGGTCGTCTTCTACTGACCGGAGCAGCAGTGGGATTCGGCAGCCCCCTGAGCGACTGAGCAGCCCTCTATAGGAACACACTGCTCACCTCCATAGCATGAGGAAGGGGCTAGAAAAGATGCCCTAAACATTGTCTGCTTCATCACTACCTAACCAGCTAGCCGCGGTTGGTGGGTACCCTAACTGCGGTCGACATACAAAGAAAGATAAAACAAGCAAAGCTAAAAGAGTAAACCATATTCCCTTAACAATTGGAACTTGGAATGTACGCACCCTACTTGACAGAGACGGCGCGTCGGGTCCAGAGAGACGAACAGCACTGATTGGGAGAGAGCTGGGCAGGTACAACATTGACATTGCAGCCTTGAGCGAGACACGACTTGCAGAAGAAGGCCAAATCTGTGAAATAGGTGCCGGCTACACATTTTTCTGGAGTGGAAGGAAAAGCGAGGAAAGACGCCAATCCGGTGTGGGATTTGCCATTAAGTCGGCCCTGGTTGGCAAATTAGCTGGATTTCCAAAGGCTATAAACGACAGGCTCATGACCATGAAGTTGCCTCTGCTGAATGGAAGGAAGCACGCAACCATTGTGAGTGTCTACGCACCAACTATGACCAATGAAGATGATGTCAAGAACAAGTTCTATGAGGACCTGCACAATGTATTAACATCTGTTCCCAAAGGAGACAAACTTATACTCCTTGGGGATTTCAATGCCAGAGTAGGCACGGACACCACCTCTTGGAGTGGCATTATTGGAAAGCATGGAGTCGGAAATTGTAACAGCAATGGACTCCGCCTCCTTCAGAGATGTGCCGAACATGATCTCCTGATTACGAACACAATTTTCCGTCTCCCCATGAGAAATAGGACATCGTGGATGCACCCTCGCTCGCAACACTGGCACCTCATTGACTATGTCATTGTCAGGAGGAGTGACAGACAAGACGTTCGTGTGACAAAATCCATGTGTGGTGCCGAATGTTGGACAGACCATCGTCTCATTGTCTCGAAAATGAACATCCACATCAGGCCACTACGGCGTCCTCAAGGGGCGAAAATGCAAACAAAGCTAAATGTCACCCGCCTAAACAGCAAGAAAATGCAGCAGTCGTTTGGAAATATGCTGGAAGACCGACTCAAGCCCAATGTTGAAGCTAAACAGGATACAGAAACAGAATGGAGAGCCCTAAAGGACACAATTTACGACATTGCTATGGAAATCCTGGGTCCAGCCCCCCGAAAGCATAAAGACTGGTTTGATGAAAATTCCGAAGACATCAACCAATTGCTGGCCGAGAAACATCTTCTCCTCAAGGCACATTTGAATGACCCAAAGTCAACATCAAAAAAAGATGCTTTCAAGAACATTCAGAGAGTAGTGCAGCAGAAACTTCGGCACATGCGGGACTCCTGGCTGAGCAGCAAAGCTGATGAAATTCAGGGCTTTGCTGACAGACATGATATGAAAAACTTCTACGACTCACTGAAAGCGGTCTATGGTCCTTCATCACCAGGCATAGTTCCCCTCCTCAGTGCAGATGTGGGAACATTGGTCACCGAGAAGAAAGAAATCCTTCAACGCTGGGCAGAGCATTTCAGCAAAATCTTAAATGCAACTTCCTTCTTCGATGATGAAACCATCAACTGCCTTCCTCAAGTTCCCACCAATGAGACACTTGATGACCTGCCAACCATAGTGGAAGTAAACAAAGCCATCCAGCAACTCTCCAGCGGCAAGGCACCTGGTCCTGACTCCATCCCAGCAGAGATATACAAGGCAGGTGGGCCGGTCCTAACAGAGCAGCTTCACCAAGTCTTCACAAGCATATGGATGAACGAGACCATGCCACACGATTTTAAGGACGCGTCAATAGTCCACCTTTACAAACGTAAAGGAAACCGCCAATCCTGTGACAACCACCGAGGCATCTCCTTGCTTTCAATTGCAGGGAAGATACTCGCCAGAATTCTTCTCAATCGCCTCACAGCCCATCTCGATCAGGGTCTTCTTCCTGAGAGTCAATGTGGCTTCACAAAAGAACGTGGAACTGTTGACATGATTTTTGCTGCAAGGCAGCTGCAAGAGAAATGTCAGGAACAGAACTGCGAAATGTTCTCCACTTTCATTGACCTTACCAAGGCTTTTGATACAGTCAGCAGAGAAGGACTGTGGAAGATTATGGCAAAATATGGCTGTCCACGAAAGTTTGTCCAAATAGTGCGGCTATTTCATGACGGCATGCAAGCAAGAGTACAGGAAAATGGTGAACTGTCTGAACCCTTTCCTGTCACCAATGGAGTGAAGCAAGGATGTGTCCTGGCACCAACACTGTTCAGCCTCATGTTTTCAGCCATGTTAATGAATGCCTTCGAGAACGACGACATTGGAATAGACATCAACTACCGTATGGATGGAAAGTTATTCAATCTCAGAAGGCTGAAAGCTAAAACCAAAATTGACAGCGGCACCGTCAGAGAGCTCCTGTTTGCTGATGATTGCGCTCTATACGCCAACTCAGAGGCGGACATGCAACATAATGTTTCAGCTTTCTCACATGCCTGTGCCAACTTTGGGCTCAATATCAACTTGGAGAAGACTGTAGTGATGTACCAGCCAGCTCCAGGGAATAATCACACTGGGCCGAATATCAAAGTGAATGATCATAGACTAAGTGTTGTGGACAAATTCACCTATCTTGGCAGCACCGTGTCACAAGCTGCCACAATCGATGACGAAGTGATTGCAAGAATCTCCAAGGCCAGTGCAGCCTTTGGCAGAGTGTACAAGAATGTATGGGACAGAACTGGAATAAGCCTGCAAACAAAGCTAAAAGTCTACAAAGCAGTTGTATTATCCACACTGCTATATGCTTGTGAAACCTGGACTGTTTATCAGCGACACGCTAGGAAATTAAACCACATCCACACAGTCTGCCTAAGGAAGCTACTGAAGATTAAATGGCAAGACAAGATTCCAGACACTGAAGTCCTAGAAAGAGCATCCATGCCCAGTATCCACACTCTACTGATGAAGAATCAGATTCGCTGGGCTGGTCACTTGACTCGCATGCCAGATCACAGGCTCCCTAAACGAATTTTTTTTACAGCGAACTGCGTTGTGGTAAACGCTCCCAGGGTGGCCAGAGGAAACGTTTTAAAGACACTCTGAAAATTTCACTGAATGCTTTTGGAATTCATCATGACACCTGGGAGGCTGCAGCCAGAGACCGAAATTCGTGGCGTGCATCATTGCGCAAAGGTGCAGTCATATGTGAGGCAACCAGGACTGCAAGATCTGTGAAGAAAAGGCAGGACAGAAAAACCACTGCAGGAAATCCTCCTCCAGAGACGTCAAGCATTCTTTGCCCACATTGTCAAAGAACATTTCGAGCCAAAACAGGCCTTATCAGCCATCTTAGAACCCACGGCTCCACACCTTCAACCCCACTGGATGAAATGAATGGTCATCATCATTCTTGATGGACAAACAACAAACAACAGCTAACGGGCCCAATCTACCGGGGGACAAGAGGTTCCAACGTCTCATTTATGGCGATCACAGTAGATACATGTATACGGGAAACAAGATCAATGCCAAACACTCTCTATCACATAGATTGTTTGCACATTGATGAATGTTACTTCGGGTTGGGGGAGGGGTGAGTGGGTGAAGATTATAATAATTGTAATAGTAGCAATGGTGATATTAGTAGAAGTAGTAATAGTAGTAGAAGTAGTCAAAGTACCAATAGTAGTAGTAGTAGTAGTAGTAGTAGTAGTAGTAGTAGTAGTAGTAGTAGTAGTAGTAGTAGTAGTAGTAGTAGTAGTAGTAGTAGTAGCAATGTTGGTACTATTAGCAGTAGTAATAATAGTAGGATTCAAAGTATCAATAGTAGTAGTATTAGTAGTAGCAGTAGTAGTATGGGTTGTAGTCGTAGTAGTAGTAGCAGCAGCAGCAGCAGCAGCAGCAGTAGTAGTAGTAGTAGTAGTAGTAGTAGTAGTAGTAGTAGTAGTAGTAGTAGTAGTAGTAGTAGTAGTAGTAGTAGTAGTAGTAGTAGTAGAAAAAGAAAAAGGTGAGACGAACTATTAGTAGGGTTATAGCAGTAGAAATAGTAATAGTAATAGCAACTGTAGTTATAGTGATTGTAGTTATAATAACACTAATAGAAAGGTCAATAGAGAAACAGAAAGACAAATATTTGTGCTTCATAGATTATACTAAGGCATTTGATAAAGTGAAACATCTTGAACTGATTAAAATGTTACAAGACACAAACATTGATGGGAAAGATGTAAGAATAATAAAGAATATTTACTGGAACCAAGTAGCAGCAATTAAATGGGAAATAAAGAGGGTAGTTACGAACAGATGAAGCTAGGAGTACGACAGGGGTGTGTCTTGTCACCAGATCTCTTCTCCCTATACAGCGAAGTAATAATGAGAGAGATCAAAGAGATGCCACGAATACTAGTTGGAGGTTATAATATAAATAATATACGCTATGCAGATGACACAGTATTGTTGGCGGATAATTCAACAGACCTACAACAATTGTTGGATATTGTAGTAACAGAGAGTGCAAACAAAGAACTCTCCTTGAATATCAAGAAAACAGTAACAATAGTGATATCAAAGAAAATGGTGACACCAAAATGTTACATAGAAATAGAAGGGAACATTAACAATTAAATTTCTACATGAAACATTCAAGTTGGAAACATAAAGAGAAATTTAATTGTTAATTTTTTGTACAATTTTATTGTTGAAATTGGTTAACAAAGTTTCCTACTTTTTTATAAGTTTCGATGATCTTTGCTCAATCTTTTCACATTTGGTTAACAAAGTTTCCTACCTTTTTATGAGTTTTGTTTGAAATTTGGCCAAACTTGTTCAAAAATTTTCATCTTTTGTTAACACAATTTTTTACTTGGCCAAGATTTTTACCATTTGGTTAACAAAGTTTCCTACTTTTCATAAGTTTGGGTGAAATTTGGTCACACTATAACAGAGTAGGTGTGTAGGGCATTGTGGGCTGGTGTGCAATGGGAAGATTATTTAGTATTGCATGGCTGAGCACTCTGCTGGGGGGTAGCTATGGACTGGTCATGCTGTGACGACGAGGTAGGGAACAGTTAGTTACTACGATTCCATCAGACAGAGAGAGAGAGGTCACAAGAAGTGTCTGGATGCCAACTGGAATGTGAGATGACCTCTGTTGTAATTTCATCTGTAGACTGAGTATTATGGGTTGAGGAGGTTATGTTAAATAGGTTTTGGGGCTGAAGACTTTTCGGGGAAAAGTCTTGGTTGGGGGAAAGAAGGAATATAACAGAGTAGGTTTGTAGGGGAGTGTGGGCTGGTGTGAAATGGGAAGATTATTTAGTATTGCACGGCTGAGCACTTTGCTGGGGGGTAGCTAGGGATTGGTCATGCTGTGACGACGGGGTAGGGAACAGTTAGTTACTACGATTCTATCAGAGAGAGAGGTCACAAGAAGTGTCTGGATGCCAACTGGAATGTGAGATGACCTCTGTTGTAATTTCATCATGAATAATTGTACTAAAGAATTGTCAGTCCTACATTGTAAGGAGAACTGTTACGGGAACTGAACTATATAATAAACTAACAAGTCAAAAGGACGATGGAGTTGGATTGTCGTCTGGTGTTATGTTTGGCCTGAATGTGATTACCTCCTGCACTGTTATAACACTTTTCACGTCTGGACAAAAAAATTTCCCACTTTTCATTAGTTTGGGTGAAAGTTGGCCAACCTTTTCACGTTTGGTTAACAAATTTTCCAACTTTTCATATGTTTGACTGAGATTTTTATAAGTTTGGTTTGAAATTTGGTTAATCTTTTCACATTTGGTTAACACATGGGGGAAATGGGAAATAAAGAGGGTACTTATTTGGCCAAGATTTTTGCCATTTGGTTAACAAAGTTTCCCACTTTTCATAAGTTTGGGTGAAATGTGGTCAAACCTTTCACGATTGGCTAAAAAAATGTTCCTACTTTTCACAAGTTTGACTGAGATTTTTATAAGTTTGGTTGAAATGTGACCACAATTTTTCACTTTGATTAACACATTTTCCTACTTTTCATAAGTTTGGGTGAGCTTTTTTTTTTTTATAAGTCTGGTTGAAATGTAGCCACAATGTTTCCCCTTTGGCTAACAAATTTTATTAATTGACCAAGATTTTTGCCCTTCATTCTCTCATCACATGACAACTATATACACCGTAAACACTAAAAATTCAACAACCAAGACGTAATTATAATATAGGCCTGTTTATTTTAATCAGTAGTTCAGTACATTTTACAGTATTTCAGTACATTTTTCAAGAATAAAAAATGCATAATGTCATTATACGAAATGGATGATGTGATATGAGGTGGTATACATAGTATCATCACAACATTTTATTTTCACATACAGAGCTATACACATTGTATGTTGTTTCTGGGTTTCTTCACATCATTGTCTGAGTAGGCTGGTTTTTCCAGCTGGTAGCCTGGTATGTATATGTCACTTGGCATGTAGTAATAAGGCTGGTCTCCTGATTGGTGGGCTGACATCTGAGTATTGTAGACAACAGGGCCATCGATCATCTGAGTGTCGGGCACATCAAAAATCTGGCTATTCGGCTCTTCATATATCTGGTTGCTGGGGTCATCACACATCTGACTGTAGCTGGGTTGATAACTGATGGTATAGTATGCGTCTACTTGGTGGCTTCGTTTAGTACCCTGTTTGACTTGAGTACTGTCTTGTGTGTGTTGGACTTGATTGCTTCCGTTGGTGTCTTGTTGCACATCAAACAGTTGGCTATTGGGCTCATCACACATCTGGTTGCTGGGGTCATCACACATCTGATTGTAGCTGGGTTGAAAACCGGCGGTATAGTATGCGTCTACTTGGTGGTTTCGGTTAGTCCCTTGTTTAACTTGAGCATTGACTTGAGTGTTTTGGACTTGATGGCTTCTGGTAGTGCCTTGTTTGACATGAGCACCGACTTGAATGTTTTGGTTACTGACTTGCTTGTCTCTGTTAGTACCTTGTTTGATTTCGTTACTGGCTTGGTTAACTTGGTTGAGTCTGTCAAAGTCAGCTAGGATCTCGCGATGCATGGCGATCATCTGTTCATATTCTTGCCGAGTATGTGTCATTCCAATTTTAGTCGGGAACTTCTTGTCGGATTCACCGTAAAATCTTCGGATGTGTAGCGTACTCGTGCCTCTGTAGGATGAGACAACCACAGCCTTATCACCACCACCCACTGGTCCAATAGTCTCACCACTACGAGTCATGTAGACCCAGTTAGCAGGCACAGTCTTGAGGTCTGTAGTCATCTTCGGATCACAATGCTTGACTGTTACCAACCTCGGGTTTATATACTAGTTTTTGAGCCACGCGTAAAACCGGTTTCAGCCAGTTTCTTAGGTCAAGCGGTTCAGATTACGCTGACGTGGGTGTTCGTATGGCGCGACTAGTAGTTCTACTACCCGCTCGTTGACCTGTTGTATGTTTGAGCTGGGTTGGGGAATGAGGGTCATGTTCGACACATGACCTCTAGTCATGATGAAATAGATAGCATAGAGGGCGCCGTGTTACTTGCGTTGTAGTCACTGTGAGCTACAGTCTGTGAAGTCAGAATAACAGTGCTATACATATACAGTCTCCTCACACCCACTGTAGTTTTTTCTTCTTATTGAGGACTGGTCAGCTATTGAAGACATGAATGTAAGTATATTACAACCATCTTGTTTTTATGTAGGTGTTTTAATACTCGTCCGCTAGTGTGACTTGACCTTTGTATTTTAATTAACAGTTACCACTTGGGGATTAGAATATCTCGGCCTCTTTCACTGTTTTTCTCGATTTTTTCTTTTCTCCAGGACTTTGACTCTGTGACTGTCCCCCAGGACTGGGGTCAGAATTTGGTCCAACGCTAGTATACGCCGTTCAAAATTCACACGTTCTCTGGTTACATGGTGCCAGTTACCATTGCGTTCTTCCGTGCCAACGATATGAACTGTTAAGAAGTGCAGTTCTGTTGCAAAATTAACCTGGAGAGGAGAAAAAATCACATTGAAACTTATAAGACTTTAGAACCTAGTCGTTCATAATGAAATAAAGAGTACCAGATAATAGAATGTACCAATAGACACCGGAGCTAACACACCTGTTCTTGGAAACTATGTTCATGACCTTTGTTATTTATACATACCTTACTCGATGGGTGTTGTATTTCATTTGCTGCGACAGAGAAGCAACTTCGGAAACGGAAGGATAGTTTTCATTCCACAAAGCGTTGATTTTCTTGAGAAACTCAGAGTCTGGTTCATGACCGCTAGACAGAAGGTCAATATTTGCATCTGAAGAAGAATCGTCAAGCAGATCAAATGTTGTCTCATGCGGGTCTACGGCTGTCTGACTACAAGAAGTAGGTTTCTTGCAGAACAACATGTCTAATGACAGAGCTGAGATGAAGAAACAAGAATCACCTGTCTTCAAAACAGGTAACGTAGAAGTTTTGTCAAAACTGGCGTGCTCTCGTGAACTTTGGTAGATATTATTTTGGAAACCAATGTCTTTATTTCTCTGAGCGTGCACCATTACTAAGCTTTGGGAATAAAGCTTTTGCTCTGTGTCACATGCATTGTGAGTGGAGTCAGGAATGTTTTTCGTTTGCCAGGGTTGTACTCCGTGATTTCGTGTTTCACTTTGACGTTTCTTTTGCTTTTTGGAAGAAGGGTGTCCCCTCTTGATCATTTTCTAGGTGTTGACAACCACCGTATCCACCGGAATAAGTGGACAACTCTGCAGCTGAGCAGAGCAGGGCACTCACTTGTCCTGACAGTCGGAAATGGCTGTCAAAGGCAGAGTCAAAAGACCACCGTGTGAATGTGGAAGGCAAGGGGAAACCACCACATTATCTTCCCAAGATTTCATGGCGACACACATTTCAGAAATAGTGAACGACGTTAATGGCTGTCTTAGGACATCCTCGTCCGGTAGGGACAGTCATGAGCCACAGGTGACACCAGACCGTCATCCAGCTACTGATGGCAAAACTAAAACAATAACTAAACTAAATAAATTTAGAGTAGGAACGTGGAATGTTAGGACATTAAATGAGCTAGGAAAGTTAAACAATGTTCTAAGAGAAATGGAAAACATGAAAATGAATATACTAGGCATAAGTGAGATGAGATGGAAGGGATCTGGCAAAATTATAACCGACAAACACACAATAATTTATTCTGGAGGGGACCCACATGAAAAAGGTGTAGGAATAATATTTGATGAAAATACAGCCAAATCTATAACTGGATACTGGTGCATTTCAGATAGAGTTATAATGGTCAAAATCAAAGGCAAACCAATAGATATAAATATTATACAAGTATATGCACCAACAACAAACAGTAGTGATGAAGATATACAAAACTTTTACGATGAAGTTGAAATTGCAATAGCCCAAATTGGATCACAAGAAATAAAAATAATACTGGGGGATTTTAATGCAAAAGTAGGAAAGGAGAAAATAGAGGATATAGTGGGGAATTACGTTTTTTTTTTTTTTTTTTTTTTTTTTTAAACCGCGTTTCCATCCTGTTTCGGGATATGCGGTCAACACCAGCATCTTTCAGCTGTATGTTGATTCCTAGGCTAGATTACGCTCATCAGCGCGCCACGAATTTCTGAGCGACCGGCTCCATACTCTCATAAGTCACTTTTGCAATTCGAACCACTGCTAATTCTCGTCGCGTCACGTGACGAGAGTATTCGGGGTTAGCGGAGAAAGCTGCTAACTCCTCGGCCATGGAGCCGAATTACGGTTTAGGTACAAGAAATGAAAGAGGAGAGAAACTAATAGAATGGGCAAATATTAATGATATGATAATTGGAAACACATGGTTTAAACACCATAAAAGACGACTATACACATGGAAAAGCCCTGATATGAAAATACGCAACCAAATTGACTACATACTTATTAATAAAAGATTTAGAAATGCATTAATTAATGTAAAGACAATGCCTGGTGCTGACGGTAACAGTGATCATGTACCACTATGTGGACAAATAAAAGTAAGATTAAAGAGAGGGGGAAAAATGGTTAAAAACTTGAGACTTAATAAAGAGGTTCTGAAAGTTAATTAAAGAAATTCAAGAACAATACAGAGTGACTGTGAAAAATAGGTACAATGCAATAGCGAAAATACAGAGTATAGATGAACAATGGGAAATGTTAAGGGACTCCATTCATCAAACTAGCAAAGAAATATTACCGGAGAGAAGCCAAAAAGCTAAGAAAAAATGGATGAATGAAGAAATCTTAAGGTTGATGGACAAAAGGAAACAGAATAAAAATGACAAACAAGAGTATGCTAAGATAAATAAAGAAATTAGAGATAAATGTGTGAAGGCAAAAGAAAGTTGGTTAAATGAGCAATGCAGAAAAATTGAATTAAATTCCATTAAAGATCAACAAAGTATGTACAGACAAATCAGCGAGCTCACAGGAAGAAAAATAAGAATAAATACAGGGTGTTTGAAATCAAAAACAGGACAGACTTTATTGGAGGAAGGTGCTATAATGAAGAGGTGGAATGAGTATATAAGAGAATTATATAATGGAGAAAGGGAAGAATTAACAGAAGAAAGTAACTTAGAAGGCCCACCTATTCTAAAAGAAGAAGTCGCTGATGCTATGAAACATATGAAGAAAGGAAAAACAGCTGGGCCAGATGAAATCACAATAGAAGAATTAGAAGTGTTGGGAGAATTTGGAGTAGATATATTAACCAAAATGTTGAATGATATTTACAGTAGTGGATATTTACCCAGTGATATGCTGAAATCTGTATTTATAGCTATACCAAAAAGACCAGGAGCAATTGATTGTGAAGATTTTCGTACAATTAACCTCATAAACCATGTCACTAAGCTTCTACTCAGAATTATAATGAGAAGAACAAGAAAGAAAATAAAAATGGAAATTAGTGAAGAACAGTATGGTTTTATGGAAGGAAAGGGTACAAACAATGCAATATATATATATTACGAACACTAATAGAAAGATCAATAGAGAAACAAAGAGACATATATTTATGCTTCATAGATTATACTAAGGCGTTTGATAAAGTAAAACATGATGAGCTGATTAAAATGTTGGAAGATATCAACATTGATGGGAAAGATTTAAGAATAATAAAGAATATATACTGGAACCAAGTAGCAGCAATTAAAATGGGAAATAAAGAGGGTAGTTACGAACAGATAAAGCTAGGAGTACGACAGGGGTGTGTCTTGTCACCAGATCTCTTCTCCCTATACAGCGAAGTAATAATGAGAGAGATCAAAGAGATGCCACGAATACTAGTTGGAGGTTATAATATAAATAATATACGCTATGCAGATGACACAGTATTGGTAGCGGATAATCCAACAGACCTACAACAATTGTTGGACAGTGTAGTAACAGAGAGCGCACAGAAAGGACTGTCCTTGAATATCAAGAAAACAGTAACAATGGTGATATCAAAGAAAATGGGGACGCCAAAATGTGACATAGAAATAGAAGGGGAAATTCTCAACCAAATGGATAGCACTTATAACATCAGATGGAAGATGTACAAAAGAGATTAAGAGCAGAATAGGGCAGGCAAAGACAGCATTTCAGAAAATGAAGAGTATCTTATGCAATAAGTCGCTATCAATGAATGTAAGAAAGAGAGTACTAAAATGCTATATAGAACCAGTTTTGCTGTATGGCAGCGAATCTTGGAATGTAAATGAACAAATTAGGAAGAACTTAGAAGCAACAGAGATGTGGTTTTTAAGACGAATGTTGCGAATTCCTTGGACTGCCAGAGTAACTAACGACGACTGCCTGAAACAGGCTAACGAAACTAGAACATTATATACAACAATAAGACAGAGACAAACAGCTTTCCTCGGTCATGTGATGAGAAGAGAGGCATTGGAGAACATCGTAACAACTGGAAAGATCGAGGGGAAGAGAGGCAGAGGTAGACCAAGAGAAGTGATGCTGGTTGGATTGAGACGGTGGCATGGAGGAATATCAGCAGCAGAGTTGATCCAGAAAACCAAAGACCGAGATCTATGGAGAGCCATGAACGCCTACGCCAGCCGGCACGGCACTTGATGATGATGACAACATGGATGTCAACTTTAAAATGTTTTGTAAGGTTGAGTGGGGTGTAATCTCATCCTCTGTGAGTTTGTGTTCCATGAACACCTCCGGACGTAATCATTACCTTCGCGTCTCAGCTGTACCCTTACACAGGTGATCAACTGTGACGCCATCTTTAACCGGCTTTAGTCACGTGCTTCGTTTGTATACCTTAGCCATATGACCGGAAGCATCGCCATATTTGATCGGGTGTGAGAATTATCCAAGTGTCTCGGCTGTATCGTTATGTTGTCAGTCCACTCTGAGTCATCCTCCAGTTTCCCCCAAAGACATGTCTGAACACGTTCACGTACGTTCACTCCGTTGAAATAGTCCCGTGATGAGTCACCCAGTCGGTCACCCTCAGATGATGCTGATGATGATGCGCTGATGATGATGATGATGATGATGATGATGATGATGAGATGAAACTGATGATGATGATGATGATGATGATGATGATGATGATGATGATGATGATGATGATGATGATGATGATGATGATGATGATGAATTTGTTGGCGGTGGTGGGTGATGATGATGATTCTGGTAATCCTGTTGATAGACACTACAGATGATCATATGTGCCGGTCGTGGAGAAAGACAACGGCAAGCTTGCCCAGGAAGCACGAATGCTGGGGCTGACTGCGATGTCCTGTAAATGCAATGCATTAAAGCTTGACTATCATCTGTAATAGGTAGACACATAGTACGGGGCAAGCATTTGGTCGTGCATTGACACGGCAAATCATGATGGCACAGGAGCAACCAAACAATGTTGGGGCTGACTGCGACGTCCTGTAAATGCATTGCATTTCAGCTTGACTACCATCTGTAATAGGTAGACACATAGTACGGGGCTTACATTTGGTCGTGAAATGACCCGGCAATTCCTGATGGCACACGAGCAACCAAACAATGTTGGGGTTGACTGCGACGTCCTGTAATAGATAGCACACACACATGTACATACACATGCACGCACACACGGATGTCACGCTGGCACACGCGAAACCAATCAATGTTGGGACTGTCCTGTTGCAACGTCCTGTAAATGGATTGCGTAAACAATGTTGGGGCTGACTGCGACGTCCTGTAATAGATAGACATCTAGCTGTTAATATATAACAGGGCAACAGTTATATAGCAGATGTAAACAAAGTCCTGGTTGTATTTTCCATATGTTTAATTTGACTGAATACATCGTTTTCTGTTATTACAAAAGATGTTGCCGACTCAAGGTCCAGATAGAAACTCCCCATCTCTAACCCCGCGTCACGGCTTGAGCGTCCCTAGTTACATTTCTGCGGGATGCTCAACCGTGCCTTGTACTAGTCTTTTCCCCCTTGCACACCACTAATTAACTCACCAACTCCCTAACAGAGATGGTGCTCTGTTACATTCCTCCCTATCTTTAACAAGACTTTTCCCGAAAAGTTTTAATCCCTAATCTACTTATTCTACTTATTCTTTCCCTCACTAAAATCTTAGCCCCAATATTTTTTCTCCAACCCATCTTAAACCAGCCCCCTCTTAACCAGTGAGTTTTATTTCTTATCCTTTCTCCGATTATCTTATAGTTAACCGCTATGTTCTGTTACAGATCTTCGAGAATACATACTTCTTCTTCATTTCTGTATATGAGCCTACAAGGTTTCATTTTAAAAAACAGTTCATAAGGAATCACCTATATATTATTTACATATCCTATCACAAAAGCTCACTCTTGTATAGGTATCTATTATACATCATAATATTTCTGCCTTACAAAATCTCAGTTTTATACAACACATCACAACATATATGTGTACCTTTTCGAAATACTTCTTCTTCTCTTCATAAGCGATCCGCTTAAACCTTTTCATCACGAGCATATATACCAATATCTGATCTCAACTATAAAAATTCAAAACGCCGTACTCTTCTGATACTACCTCAAACTCCCAATCGTCATCACTAACAGTATTACCTCCACATGACTAATTCTCCACTTTCAACCAACCTGAAATCACTCGTACACGATAGGAATACAAAGAATCGTTGCGCACCGGAAAGTCAAAGAACTAGAACTCTTCTTCACAAAAACCAGACTCACACTTACGCCCCTATGTCGCCCTGAGACTTTATGTAATAAAGTCTAAAACAATTACATATCTTCCACAGTTCAATTATACTACTTATTATGGCAATTTCACTGTTTGCGCTGATATCTACAGCATCAAGCATCAACCACCAAAAATATTATTCACTCCTAAATGTCTATTAATTACATATCTTCCACAGTTCAATTATACTACTTATTATGGCAATTTCACAGTTTGCGCTGATATCTACAGCATCAAGCATCAACCACCAAAAATATTATTCACTCCTAAATGTCTATACATTACACAAATCAAAAGGTCCATTATGGGCCCTATCACTCAAGACCTCCTCCAACATTAACACCACCTAACATAACCAAATCTCTCCTATATCTCACTCAGGAATACTCCATATAAGGTTCCCTATTAATCTCGCCGAAACTTCAGCAACCCACTAATGTCCATTTATTATGGGCATTTCACCTAAAACTTCCACCTGTCAATTTATGCCGTTATCAACAGCAACAAAAATACCGCCACTGAACTCATGTCTGTGACCTTCTAACCCATCACTGCTTGCAATCAACTTTATTCTTTATCAGTCCATATATCACGGACCCTCCCCTTTTTTCCGCAAAACTTCATGGCACTTAATCTATGTTCGCTGCAACCACAGCATTCCAATGTTCATTTATCACGAACATCCTTACTTCCCTTTATAAACCTTCCACTGGTTTAATCCCCCAACTCTTGTATTGATATCTACAGTATATAATTAAAAACATGGCATTCAATTCATGTTTTACTATTTGTCTTCACGCTGTCTGGCGCAGCACTTATTATACGCGTTACCCACATCTACTTTTTCTAAACAACAGCAATCTCGTGTCGCTTATGAAATTCCCATTACATCATGGCACTAAATCCATGTTTACTTCCGACCCCATGGAGACCATGTTTTAAAATTGCCCCATATCTTCTGAACGTAACCCTGCATCAAAAACTCCCAAGGACCCCTTACTAAGTTTCTCTCTTTAACATGGACCTGTTTAATTTTCTAAGTCCCCATAACTGAACGTCAAACGAAAACTAATTTAAACATAGTCAGGGCAACTCAATAAGTAACATCATTATAACTTTTGCAACTGAAAATTAATAAACAAAGTAATATGCTAATATTTAACCAAAGTAAGTTAAATAAACCTACAATTTATGAATAACTGGAGTCAAGACAAATCAAAATAGAACAATATCACCCCTACCTGGTTTTCAATCGTTTATACCCAACATTTTTCAAAATAAAACAAGCATCAATTTAAATTAAAAGAAAATTATCTAGTGTTATCTAACACTACTGGTCTCTTTTACGGACCAGTAGTTTGTACCTAAAAGACTGAAAACACAACAATGCTATTCTAAAATCAAATGGTAATCGTATTACAGAACTAAGTCAATCAAAAAATAATATAACATACCATATATGATGCATTGAAAGATCAAATTAAATTAAAACCAACTGTCTTCTCGCTAAAGAGAATATAATATTCCATACATTCCCAAACTAAATCAAAGTAACACCACTGTATTTGCAATATTAAACCAGCAATTACTGTTAACTACAGCAAATTGCTTCCTTTTCTAAGTAATGTGGCTATTTCAGCACACCACAATTCATCTACCTACTAAAGGAAATTGTAACTCGGCACACCAGTTGTTTCCCTTGGATTTGATTTGTACCAAGAATTATTATAACTTCTTAAACATTACCGTTTACTACGGTATCAATGCTACAACCACCAAAAAATGTCTATTTACTGTAGACTTCACCAACACATCTAGCTACTAGATTTGTTAATAACTAATTCTACTCTTAAGTCTCTCGTCCACCCGACGCAACTAACATTTCATTCTCCTGTATCACTAATTTCCAACATCTCACCACAACAACTCTAAACTATCCCCAACTCTCTCCTAGCGTTCTCACACCGCGATGGTAGTCAAGCGAGTCTCACTTATCGGAACACATTCTATAGAGCTCTATTTATAATACTCCGATGTTCATTTGGCTAATCACATTCTGTCCTTCTCTTGCTTACATCACTCATCTTTCACTACTACTCAAGATTACTCCTATTTATCGGGACTCTTTCAGAAACAGTAAGCACCACCGCATATGACTAACGACAAACCTCATTCCGATTGGGCAAACCATCTTCTCTCATTTCTCAGTATCAGGCATTCCTGCTTCGACATGTCTCTGCCAACAATACTAAATCTGTTTTATGAAACGTCATTCAAAACGTTAACTCTCTTTCTGTCAGCCTGTCATAGGATTTTCATTAATTCTGTCCAACACCACACATTCCAAACAAAAGACATCGCACCTTTCCAATCACCTTCTTAAACCTCCCAACTTTCGCATACTCACTTACTCTGTCCTCCACGAAATCACCGGTATGTTTTATCAGTGTCACTACTCAGCCATTCTTCGTATATTCTCACGACAGTCGTACTTTATGCTTCTCACATGCACTGAGCACTCACTATGTACAGACAACCTCGTTCTCGTCATTATTCTCATATCACGACAAGCTGACGTGCCTATACTATTACTTCTAAGAAAACAAATTAGACACCAATTCAACATTCTACGAATTACTCACCGCAGCCTAAGCGTGCTGATCACTTCCACACACAGTGACACAAGATATACCAAACGCCTCGTACATGCATGCGTTACTACTACTAATCACCTGACATCGTTCTATCTATGCACTCCACTTAGACGGCGTCTCAAAACCTCATTCCTGCTTCACTCAGCGCGACCAACACATGTTTGTCTACACTTATACTCACGCACGGACAACCCATAACCAGACGAATTACTTCAATACTCAACATGACTTTCGCAATTCGACTGCTTTCTTATTTCAATCATCGTAATCCCACTACTCTCCGTCCTACTTAATTCTCCACATCAAACCACTCCGACAGTCAACTACTACTCAATTCTGCACAACCTCATCACTTCATCCCACACTATTAATGAGTCAGATTATCTCAACGTATTTCGTCACGTCACTTATCAGTATAGTTTTCTAGAGATCCGATTTCCTAATTCTTCTTCTTCGATATCTGTAAGCGTAAATAAATCAGGTCTGGAAAGCATATATTCTCTGAACTCCCTCTCTTCATCTTCTTCCGTATACGTCGGATTAATAGAAATTCCTGACACTTTTTTTCCGTTTCTTCCTCTTAAATTGTTGTTCGATTGCCGTATCTGTCCTATATGGTTTATATTTACTCAACTCGTCCTCTGAATCATCAGTATCTATAGTTGTCCCACCAGTCCGGCGTTTACAATAATATGCGGTAGAGGCGGAAACATCCTCTCTATAACCTGAACTAGTACCTCTTTTACTTCGGTCAGGGTTGAATTCTCTGTCTTTACCTGACGAACTTGACATACCAGTCGTCGTACCTCTATTAACTATCAGACTATTTGTATTCCTTTCCCTAATACTTTTCCTCACCTGTCTTTGGACGTCCTGGGTTTTCGTCTGTCTATCTTCCTTTATTTCAATTGTGTCTCCGTTTTCATGAGGAGTTTTTATAATTTCCACTAACTCAGTTTGACTTGCTTTTGTTATCTTGTTGGCTGGTTGTATCTGGGTTTTCTTTTCTATTGTATCAACTTGTGTCTGTGTGTTCCGTTCTACCACTTCAATCACCTGCGTCTGAGTCTCTTGGTCTATTTTCTTTACTAATACCGTCGTCTTCTTTTCCTGTTTAACAGTCAGATTCGCAACCACCTTAGGAGTAGTTGAATTTCTTTTTATATGTTCTACCCTGTCCTTCGACCCTGACTTCAAATACTGTCTCCGTCTTTTCTCAAACCAATCGTCCCGTCTTTTTCTAGCAATCACACTATAAGAAGGCCAACTCCATTGTTTACTGGAAAGGTCTCTCCCAGGCCCATCTCTGTATCTTCGTCTATTATAACCACTTCTGACCTTAGTCACATCCGGCTCAACGTAACTGTCTCTATATATAACGTTATGTTGTCTTCTGTTTTCATTAAACAGTGATTTTCTTCTGTTATTCGTTCCTTCCCTATTGCATTCCACCTTAAAATTATAAGTCTCTTGCCCAATCATTCTTCTCCTTAACCCTTCTACAAAATGTTGTACCTCACCGACCGTTACCTTCAATTCTTCTAGCCATATGGACACCCTTTTCAATTCTTGGCTCAAACCTTTCATGTTCTTTGCTACGTGTCGTCTCAATAAAATAATAATTAATATAACTAATATAATCCAAAATTAACACTATCTAATCTAACTAATCTAATTAAATCTACTTATAAGTACTTCACCAGCGTATACAAGTTCTGTCCTCTGGTCAGCAAATCAGGGGCTCGACAAGTTAGTAGTCCCGACAGCAACGATCATACCGTTCCTTGGATATATCGTCCCCGAGTCAACAAGGAAAGTCCAAATGTGCCGACTGACGATTATGCTTGACAATTGTAGGCTTCACAGGAAAAAAACGAGCATGTTGTGTTCCTCGATTCCATCATAGAGAAAGGAAAACTTCTGGACTCTTCATTTCACCCATTGGCGGGCACCTCGGATTTGTGGCTTCTTTTCACCCGAAAAGAGCACGTCTGGATTTGAAACGGCTCAAGCTCAAAAACGAAGCGATTACAATAGGTTCTCTTCTTCAGCAGGACGGCAACCCATTATACCCACCCGCGTCCGAAAAGACCAAAGCAAGTAAATCACATTCTCCATGACAGACATCCTGATGAGCTATGGTTTCTCCCAAAATTCAGGTTAGTTGCGGCTGTTTTACTTTCGGAAGCAACAAAATTTCTTCAGTCTGGGACAGCTCCAGTAAATGACCTCCTTCAGGCAGCCAAGGTCAATCAACAACCCCGATAACAGCAGGTCAAAACTTACAGCATAGTGACGCCCAAGGACAACGGTCAGGTCACTCCAGGTTACGATGATGGCAATTCTGACAAACAGCCTACGATGGTAGCTCCATCCAGGAATTCATGACAAGATGTATGGCGGCTCCAATCAACTAGCCTCCGTAAAATGATTTGCGGTGGTTCTAATATAAGTTGCAACCTTTGACAAGGTCTGGTCTGGATCCTTTGACTGCGGCTTCTGACAAGATTTACTCAGTCAGTAAAACTCGATATGGCCATCAAAACATCTGTTGTGGTAACGTTTTTGTTGTAGCAACGCCACACAACTTGAGAAAAGGCGTTCAAGAAAAGTCATCTGCTGTGCCGTATATTTTCGTAACACTTCACGCTGTGTCTGCAACAACCAAGTCCAAAATCTTTTCCATATGTTTAATTTGACTGAATACATCGTTTTCTGTTATTACAAAAAATGTTGCCGACTCAAGGTCCAGATAGTAACTCCCCATCTCTAACCCCGCGTCACGGCTTGAGCGTCCCTAGTTACATTTCTACTGGATGCTCAACCGTGCCTTGTACTAGTCTTTTCCCCCTTGCACACCACTCATTAACTCACCAACTCCCTAACAGAGATGGTGCTCTGTTACATATACACCCTCTTCACACGTATATCACTAGTACATGGCATACATTGTGTCCTAACATGACACGACAAATCATGATGGCACACGAACAACCAAACAATGATGGGACAGACTGCGACGTCCTGTAATAGATAGCACACACACACACGCATCTACATACACACGCACGCACACACGAATGTCACGATGGCACACGGACAACCAATCAATATTGGGGCTGTCTGCTATGTCCTGTAAATTCATTGCATAAACAATGTTGGGGCTGACTGCGACGTTCTGTAATAGATAGCACACACACACACACACACACGCATTTACATACACACGCACGCACACACGGATGTCACGATGGCACACGTGCAACCAATCAATTTTAGGGCTGTCTGCAACGTCCTGTAGCTTTCGGTTACAGTGCTATTCATTGGACAGACTACAAGGTGAGAAAGAGCGAGAGAGAGATAGGGAGGGTGAGAGAGCGAGAAAGAGATAAAGAGGGCAAGAGAGAGAGAAAGAGATAGGTAGGGAGAGAGAGAAAGAGATAGCGAGGGAGAGAAAAAGAGAGAAAGATAGAGATAGAGAGATAGGGGTAGTGAGAGAGAGAAAGAGATAGGGACAGAGAGGGTGAGAGAGACAGAGAGGTAGAGGGAGAGAGAGACAGCCAGCGAGGGAAAGAAAAAGAGAGAATGATAGAGATTGTGAGAGAGAAAGACTAGAGAAAAGAGAGAGAGGGGGGGGGAAGAGTGACGAGAGAGAGAGAGAGAGAGAGAGAGAGAGAGAGAGAGAGAGAGAGAGAGAGAGAGAGAGAGAGAGAGAGATTTATAGCAAATAGACATACATATTTGTGTTGAATTCTTGTATGCCTGCCCACTGCATATTTTCCAGTGACCACAGCTCGCCTAGCCGTCAAAGGTAATTATCTTCACAGCTTATCTGTCTTTGATTGCTGGCTATTGTCGTATCGCTCGCGGGCCGTGGTGGGTCAGCTTGTGATCTTTGCTTTGCGCGCAGGTACGCAGTCATTCAAGGGGAGGTCAGTACGCAAAATGGGAAACAATTCTGGTTGATTCAAGAGCCACGAGTAGTCTCCCTTGGCCTACTTTTATAATTAAGGGGGTGTAACTGCGGGGTTTAATAATATTACATATTTTTATGATTATCTTGGTAAGTTATCGTTGTTATTAATTGAGAATCGTAGATTTTTATTGACGTAACTATTCTCCACTAAACATACAAGAAATTTAACCGTTATTATTTTATTACGCTTAATTTTTAGTATTATTGTATGCGTGTCTAGTATATTTTTAAACCAGATTTTCACCAAGCGCTTAATGTTGATACATGGGTACCCACTATAGACACCTGCCGAATTAGCTATCGGCGTGGAAGAGCTTATTCGTGCGGTCATTACTTGACCTACTCGGGGTAACTCGAGAGATGGAATAAATCATTTTCTGTCATATTGGATTTCGATCTCCTCGTCGCAAGGGTTCGATATCTACATGACTGGGGTTCGATCACACCACGTGACAGCACCACACACACACTGGGACTCGAACCCAGATGCCTTATCTATATCTACCCAGGTACTTATCTATATAAGTATTCCACATGCCCGTGGTTTACCTCGCTGTCTTTGAATGGTCTCGGAAGCGATCAGGGGAAGCCGAGGCGGCCGGCGGAGGTACCTGTTGGCGCCCGTCCGCCCCCGGGACCGGATGTAGGCAGCAGGACAACCGGAAGTAGTCACCCAGACCCAAGAAAATAACCGCCAAGTTCAAATATTGAGGTCAATTGTGGTCGTAAAATATGACGAAACATGATGACGGGATAACCCCGTAAAGAAGGATTTATTGGGGGTTTGAAACCCCAAAACCGCTTCCATTAGGACCCACCCTACTACTCTGCACAAAATAGTAGGAATAAAATGGTATGACAGAATTACCAATGTAGAGCTCATGGAAAGAACTAGACAAAAAGCAATGAAGAAAAAACGCTTGCGCCAGAAAGGCCATACATTGTGCAACCTTCAGTGTACCTACAGTGCAAAAGAAAAAGAGGAAGCACTAAAAACTCCCGGATAAGAGAAGTATAAACATATATGAACAATAGGGGCAGGATACAGAGGTTAGGTTAGATCAAGATAAGGGTGGTGGGAAAGGGGGGGGGGCTTGGAGTGAGTTTGTTGTCCGAATGAGAGAAACGGCGCAATACGAACATGAAGAAGTGGGAGGAAGGGGGGGGGGGGCTTGGAGTGAGTTTGTTGTCCGAATGAAAGAAACAGGGCACAATACGAACTTGAAGAAGATGGGAGGCATTTTCCGTCTCAGAATAGATTTTCTTCTTTCGTTCGCCTGAAATATGTTTATAACTGCAATGTTATCTCTTGTATGAATCTAACAGTCTTTTTTAGTTCACTCAGCGGTCCATAGAGTTTATCTTCCACTGTTCTCTCTCAAGGCCAGAAGATTCGCCTGGATATGTTGTAGTTTGGGCAGTCCTGGAGTATATGCTCTGCTGTCTACGACGCCAAACAACATGTGCACATGGCTGAGTCACCAATCTTAAATTTTGTATACATGTGGTTGCCTAATCTATTGTGTCCTGTTCTGAGGCTCAGAAGAATGACCTGTTCTGGTCTGTCCATAACGTGGTAGTCGTCTTGAGTAGGGTTTGGTGGCCTTCTGACTGATTTGATCATTCTTTTCTTTTGGTGATGTGTAATGGGCACATCAGGTTGTTCTCTTTTGCTCCTTCCTTAGCCAATCAATCAGCTCTGTCGTTTCCGGGTACTCCACAGTGGGATGGTATCCACTGTATGGTGACCTTATGTTGACTGCTAAGTTCAGAAAGTAGTGTCCTTAGTACTGGCAATTTCCCAGACAGGAGCGCCTCTATTACGGATTTTGCATCTGTCAATATCACCACAGGTTGTGTACCATGGCTGGTATTTTGTAATTTATCTGTGGCTATCTTGATTGCCTCGATTTCAGCATCATAGTTATGGCAGTACTTTCCTTTCCATACTTTCAGCATAGATTAATTTTAGGAGTTTATGCACGTTGTAAAATTCTCACGTGAAGCAATAACGACTGCTGAATTTTGACTTTATTGTCATGTTGTAAGAGATTACTGTGCAACATACTAGATTTCCTTTATGTGGTATTTCAGCAGTTAGTTCTTTCATCATGTTGTAACCTACGTGTTGGTTACATTTACGGCATAATTAATAAGAGGATTAAGATTGTGGTGCACATAAGCTGTAATTCTCTCAGCCTAAACTCTGGCCTGCCGAATGAGTTACGTATTATTAACGTATTTGGAAGCCTGGCTTCCTTCAAATAAATTTATTGTAATAACTCGCAAAACGAGAAACGTTCGGTAAGAGGAACCCCCCCCCCCCCCCTTACACATTCAAGCGGTGAAATTAGCATATTCTCTATGCTCCATAACAGCAAATGTAAATCACACTTACATTCACGTACATTCATATAAACTAAGTAAACGGGTGCTCCATTGGAGCAGTTTCGCGTGATATGGAAAACAGTAGTGAAGAACACCTAACATTGCATAGGTGAATAATAATAATAATAATAAAAACAACTATCGCTTCAATACTGAGTATAATTATTAGTGTGTGCCAACAGAGTAACTGTAAGGTCTGCACAAATGAATCTCGATTGCACAAGCAAGGGCAGCTGTGGCTGAGAGATTACCTGTTCATCTCAGGTATAGAATGTACCAAATTCGATCCCTGCATAGGGCTGGGAATGTTTCCAAAAGCCATTGGTATCATACGTGCCCCTAATCTCTTGAGTAGTGAGATCTAGAGGGAGCAAACCTGACACAAATGCATGCCGAAGTGCATAACACGGTGTGACGCACTCCTCTCGAGACAAGGTGTGACGCACTCCTCTCGAGACAAGGTGTGACGCACTCCTCTCGAGACAAGGTGTGACGCACTCCTCTCGACAAGGTGTGACGCACTCCTCTCGAGACAAGGTGTGACGCACTCCTCTCGAGACAAGGTGTGACGCACTCCTCTCGAGACAATGTGTGACGCACTCCTCTCGACAAGGTGTGACGCACTCCTCTCGAGACAAGGTGTGACGCACTCCTCTAGAGACAAGGTGTGACGCACTCCTCTCGAGACAAGGTGTGACGCACTCCTCTCGAGACAAGGTGTGACGCACTCCTCTCGAGACAAGGTGTGACGCACTCCTCTCGACAAGGTGTGACGCACTCCTCTCGAGACAAGGTGTGACGCACTCCTCTCGAGACAAGGTGTGACGCACTCCTCTCGAGACAAGGTGTGACGCACTCCTCTCGAGACAAGGTGTGACGCACTCCTCTAGAGACAAGGTGTGACGCACTCCTCTCGAGACAAGGTGTGACGCACTCCTCTCGAGACAAGGTGTGACGCACTCCTCTCGACAAGGTTTGACGCACTCCTCTCGACAAGGGTGTGACGCACTCCTCTCGAGACAAGGTGTGACGCACTCCTCTCGAGACAAGGTGTGACGCACTCCTCTCGACAAGGTGTGACGCACTCCTCTCGACAAGGTGTGACGCACAACTCTCGATAAGGTGTGACGCACACCTCTCGACAAGGTTTGACGCACTCCTCTCGACAAGGGTGTGACGCACTCCTCTCGACAAGGTGTGATGCACTCCTCTCGAAAGACGAACGAAGAAGGGGATGAGAATTACATGAGAAGTCTGCAGGCAGTATTCAGCTGTAAAATTGTTTACTCTGTCTTCCATATATAAAAATCCCTCGCGTTAAAGACAATTAGAATTCAAGTTACTGAATACGAGTAAAGTTCCATAACCCTTTGAGCAGTCGTTTCCAGGGTAAATAAGGAAGTTTTTTCCCCGCATACCCTATTTACAGAACATCGCTGTCGACACCAGCATTTTACCGCTGTTGTTGATGTCTTGGCAAGATTACGCTCAGTAGTTTGCATTGCTTTCTGAGCGACTGGCTCACATACCCCATTAGTAACCAACCCGACGCGATCCGCTACCGAATCTCGCGCAGCTGTGTTCCCCTACGTGGATATACGGGATTGCGGAGAAAGTCGTTAACACCTTCGACGGGGAGACCGGCAAATAAGGAACTACATCAGAAAATAAAACGAAAATATCCCTATTCAAGAGAAAAAGGCTCCCAAAAACCCAAATGAAACAGCAGACGCAAGTAACCTGCCAAGGAAAGTATAGAAAAGAAAAGAAATCAAAGGGCTAGTAAGTAAAGGAAGATATGCCATAATCACGTAAATTTTAATCAACGTGGTTCAGATTATGCAAAACGGAATCTATGTCTCTCTAATTTTTTGGACCAATGACGCGTAAGAGATCAAATACTGACATATCTCGGCCCCCTGGTGTTCCAGATCAATTATTTTAATGAATATTAACAAATTGTACGTTAAAAATACATTCGTGCGCACACACTCAGACACACACACACACACACACACACACACACACACACACACACAGAGAGTTAAACAAAGAAATGAGTGAACCAGAGGGAGGAAGAGAGAGTGAGTGAGAGAGAGAGAGAGAGAGAGAGAGAGAGAGAGAGAGAGAGAGAGAGAGAGAGTGGAGAGCAAACAACATCATATACAATATGAAACAGCTGAGTAATTTACTTAACTGTAGTTTTTCTTACCTTTTGCAATCAGACTAACAACATGACCTGTATATATTGCTACTTCCTGGTCGAACAGAAGGTTCAGTTGTGTTGCTGCTAGGGTCCCTGTCAAAACCTTTCCATCTTCTACAACCACGTACACAACATCCACAGAAGGCGTGTTTCCATATCTCTTTGTATAGATTATCTGGGGATATATATATATATATATATATATATATATATATATATATAATATATATATATATATATATATATATATATATATATATATATATATATATATATATATATATATAGATGTGTGTGTGTGTGTGTGTGTGTGTGTATGTGCATGCGCACTCCGAGGTGTAAACGTGCTCCCACAAGGCCGCAACCACGTCTGCCTTGTCATGCATCAATGCCGTAGGTATTTTGTCTTCTTGGGCAACTACATTGTGATATGATGCATTGTCCATAATTAGACAAGACGGTGTATATAGGTATAGAAGCACTGTATTCTCGAGCCAATCGCTAAATACATTACCATTCATCTTATTATGATAAACCCTATTGTCTGTATGCTTTGATACGAACACGAGTCAAGTATTCTGTATTAAACCATTTTGAGTACTACCAGCATGGGCTATGACGAAACGCTGTCCTTTACTACTGGGCACATATCGCGTTATCTTTCCGTCCACTGATTGCCATTCCTTTTCACTTGTGTGGTGCGCATTGATCCAGGTTTCATCCAAATACACTATGTCATAATTTTATTTGCGCATTTCCCTTATTTCACGTAGTTATCTGCTTCTCGTGGCTCCTAAATGCGATTGCTCGCAAATGATATTTCTACCTCCCTTTTACTTTCTAATCGTGAAGCCTTATATGAAAGGACCCACATTAATGACACACCTCTGAAGATACTGCGACACCACTGAACACTCCCCGTTTCACATCTCAAGGCTCTTTTCGTAAGGCCAATCCCGTGAAAAACGTGAAAATTTACTATTGAACGCTCACGTTTCTTCGTGAAGATGTAATATTTCTAATAATGTGCACTTCATCTCTGTCCCGTAAATTATATACCGCATATAAACAAACTTTGAAATCTGCTGTACAATCTCCAGAACAAAAATTTTTTTGTTGGGTGGACATCACGATAAGGTTATATGCTAAATCTCATCATTTTCTTTCAGCTGGTTACTGAGATATGGAATTTTATATTGGGGCAGACAAAAATAAATGGACTATAATTAGAAAATCTTGATCCAGATCCGTCTGGTGACGTAATTTTTTTTTTTTACAATATGAAGATTATGGATCCAGATCGCTGATATTACAAAAGGGGACCTCATGTTTGAGATTATGGGGGGTAGTTTCTTGGGTTCGGTTGTCACATCCTGTACTTCCGGTCCGGGGGCACGCTCCCTCGGTACCCCCAGATGCCTCCGCCGGCCGCTTCCGCTTCCCCGGGTCGTCCCGGGACCACTTGAAGATTGTGCTCAAGCCCCGGGCATCTGGAATACCTATATGGATAAGTAGAATGTCAGCGTGTTGGTGAATAGAGACAGGACATATAGAGGACAAGGGACATAATAGAGACAGGACATAGGTATTGATGCAGTGATGTCATTGACTGGACATCTACAGGACCACAGAGATATGATAGACAGGACATAGGTAAGGGCGCAGAGATGTCATAGACAGGACATCTACAGGACATTAGAGATATCAGAGACAGGACATAGGCAGGGACACAGAGATGTCATAGCCATGACATAGACCAGACGAGACCCAGTTATAAAAAGAGACACAAGTCTACAAGACTCTGTTGACCAGACAGCTGTGCACTGAGGGACCCGCTCAAAAATAATACATTTCTATTAGTATAAAGAACATACTGATAGGATGCTGCCGCAGAAAAAGACGAAAGTGATGGGAAGGCTACTGCAGAAAGAGAAGAAAGAGCACAAGAACGCTTACATAAAAAAGAACTAGCAGAAATTGACGCTAAAAAGAAACAATTAGAACTAGCTGAAGCTACCAAATTGAAAGAAAAGCAATTAGAAATTGAAGCTAACAGTAAAAAGTTAGAAGCTGAGACACAGTTAAAGATGAAAAAACTAGAGGTTGAGTCACAGGTGCATATTGCAACTAGTAAACTAAAAAGTAAGGGAAAAGAAAACAAGTTTAACAAAATTAAGGGCATTGTGAAACCCTTCTGCCCTCCCCCGATGTGTCTCCACCTTGCCGTGGTGGGGGAGCTTGCGTGTCCCATCGACCCCATGTGCTTGCCGATGGGTGAAAACTACATATCGGACGGCTCGTGGGATAGGGACCAGACTAAGAGAGACACAACCTGCTGCTCTGCAGGTAAGACTGAGGCTAGCAGTCAAAATCAGGCAAACTATCCCTAAATCTCAGTCCGGGCATAACCTCTAAGGCTCCCATCCGAGGTGTATGGCTGAACGTCTCTAAGCCATAAACTGTCGGAAGTGAGAGCCTGGCCGACACAAACCTACATAAAAATTGTGATGATGTGCTGAGAACGCTATATGCTCGGCGCAGATTCGTTCGATGGCTCTTAGCTGGGGGATAAGAGGTATCCCCGGATGAAAGGGCCTGACCGATACTCGCCCACAGACGCACGGAGGTAAGGTGCTGAGCCGGCAGCACATGTAGCCTACCTCGTGAGTGAGAACAAAAGGTGGAAAAACACCTCGGTCGCACGTCTCGCAGACGTCCGATAGTCTGTAACCACACTCATGGAGTGAGTGTAGTCAAAGGTGGAAAATTGTCTCGTTGACACGAAATGGAACGCCTGTCTTGGGAATCCATTACGTGGCAGCCCGAAGCGAAAGCTTGCTGTGTGGAAGCCGAAACAAGAGTCTCGAAACCCGAGGAAGGCTAACCTCATTAAAAAATGCCCGCCGGAAGCCGGAAGTGTCGTCCTACGGGTGTCAAACTAAAAATTGACACTACGCATTTACGTCCGAGTGAAATGTCTCCTCCGAATGTCGCTCGTGCTAGGAACAGCTCTGACTACCTAGTTTCCGAATGCCGCTCTTGTTCGGAACAGCTCTGACTAGGTAGTTTTCCGAATGTCTGTCGTGCCTGGAACAGCTCTGACGGGCGCAACGACAAGCACATGTCCGAAAACTCGCTGAGTGGATACCGTCTGCAAACCTGTCTGGTTTGTGCGGGAATGGCCCGGGGCAAACGAAATGACCAATATATTGAAGTGAGGATTTAAAGCAGCCATGAGCAGGACGTGACGACTACCTCGGCTAGCCCAGAACCAGGGCGTTATGTGTCGGCCCTGCAACTATGCAAGCAACCTTGGATGGCGGAAAATGCTATGGACTGTCCCTGCCTTCCTTTGAGGGATGACCGTTGTCTTCGACCGTTCTAACTTGGCCAGCATGGTTGTAGATGGCACCACAAAAGTGAGAGTCTCCCAGGAATGCTACCTGGTCAAAAAAGCACGCTAAAGTCGATGTGTTGGCCTACGGGTTTCGGCCCAAGGGCGCATAACAGACACACCGCAATCACATCTGAAAAAACACTCCGGATGAACGAAAAGAAGAAGAAGAAGAAGAAACCCTTCTGCCAAGGGGATTCCATTTCAGCATGGTCAGAGAACTTTGAATTTCAAATGCAATATCAAGAAGTTCCAAGAGAACATTGGGCCATGATCTATATGCGAAACTTGTCATTAGAGCCTTTAAAAGTCATTGAATCAATTCCACAAGAGCTTAGGAAAGATTACGATTATATACACCAACGAATTATGCAACACTTTCTGTTAGATGCACAGGGTATCAGGTACAGTTCTCAAAATTAAAGCCTAACGCTAATCAAACGTTAATTGATTACTTTTCTCAAGTTCATGATGTTTACAATAAGTGGCTGAACGCTGCAAAAGTGAATAAAAGCTTTGAAAAACTAAGAGACTTAATGATAATGGACAAGATCATTTCATCGATTCCAACCCCATTTGCTAAATTTTTGCAACAGTGTGATGTTGAATCGTTAGAACAGTTAGAACGGAAAGGTTCACCTTATTTCACATCTAACAGGGACATTTTTACTTTAAGCAACAATGACAACAATATAGTAGCTGCAGCAAACACCAAACCGTCAAAACCATTTAGATATAGAGAGAAACAGAAGTCAATGGCACCACAGTGTCCGTATTGCAAACTATCACATTTTCAATTTAAAATGTGTAACATGAACCCGGGGTATCCAGCTCACCTAGATATGATGGTTAAGAAGCAACAAAACAAGAGAAATGATTACAGACGGGCAGTAAAATGCTTCTTTTGCAAAAGATTAGGACATTATAGTGCTAAATGCCTTGGTCGCAAGAGGTTAAAGAGTGTAAATGCATTACTTGTTGATTCATCTTCTGAGAGCGAAAGTGAGTGTGAAGGAAGTCAAGGAATGGAAGATAATGCTCTTGCAGCAATTGATACACTAAATTATGATAAATGTCAAACATATCATAAATTTCATGAGGATGGTGTATTAGAATGCGGCCATACAGTCCCGTTTTCAGGGGAAAACGCCAATGCAGTTACTTCCTCCATAGGAAAATTAATCTTCCACAGTGGTATAGTTAATAATAAAAATTGTCAGGTACTCATTGATTCCGGCAGTACATTAATTGGCTTAAGGAAAGAGCTGGCAAACGCACAAGATTATACAGGCGAGCTTGTAAATTGCCGAATATTTTCTGGCAATGTGGAGAAGTATCCACTGGCGACAGCTCACATTTGTACACCCTTCTTATCAAACACGTTTACTTGTCCGATCCTAGACAATCCCTGTACGGATCTGATTGTAGGTTGCTTAACAGATGTAAAATACTGTACCGCGAGTGAAATCAGAGCCTAGAAAGAAACCCACCTTAATAAGGGTAATGCAACAACACGGTCTGTAACAGCAAAAGAACGCGATGACCAGCAAAATGAAACGTCGCAAATCATTTCACCAAATGGTACTGTGAACAGTAAGACCACGGAAGAGTTCAGACAGGCGCAACGCGCAGATATAACATTATCACCCTATTTTAGATTCATAAGGGAAAAACCAAAGCAAGTAGAAAATGCTTCATGGTGTTTTATTCTTAAAAATGACATACTTACAAGACTATATAAGAGAGATAACCATGAAATTAAGCAAACTGTACTACCAAAGAAATACCGCGATACAGTTTTACGAATCGCACACGATTCGCCTTTTGCTGGCCACGTGGCGTATGAAAAAACGAGAGCCAGAATCCTGTGACAATTCTACTGGCCGAAATTAAGTGGCGATATTAAAAAGTATGCCAATCATGCACCATTTGTCAACACTTGGTTAAAAAAGGGAAGCATGTCACAGCAGAGGTTCAATCTACGAGACTAGCCTCTATACATTTCGAATGTGTCCCTGTCGACTTAATTGGACCGTTAAATCATGCATCTAACAAAGGCAACATGTTTATACTGACTCTTGTGGATTTTTGTTCACGGTGGCCCGAAGCAGTCCCACTGAAGTACATCAGCTCCAAAGATGTATTCGAGGTTTTTTGCACCTGTTTTCCCGGTTCGGATTCCTACAAACCATCTTATCCGACAGAGAGAAAAATTTATAGCAGCTGCAACGCAAGCTGTCACTAAATTATTAGGGATTAAGGAATGCTTCATGACCCCATACCGACCGGCTGCGAATGGGATCGTAGAAAAGATCAACGGAGATTTGAAGCATATGCTATCACAAGTAACAGCAGAGAACCCATCCGACTGGGACACACTATTACCAACAGTGCTGTTTGCCTACAGAGAAGTCCCGCAAGCAAGCACGGGCTTCTCACTCTTTTAACTTATTAATGGGGCTAACCCGCGAGGACTTCTTAACATCTACAACGAGATTCTGACAAATACCTCAGACAACCAACCATCATCATCTCCGTATGATACAGTAACTAATACACGCAATAAAATTATGAAAGCGTGTAGCATTGCGAAAACATCTTTGGAACAGAAAGGGTACATGTACAGACAGTACGCAAACAAGGGAGCAAAAACCTTGCAATTAGAACCTGGGCAAGACGTACTGCTATTACTGCCTGATAAAAGTGATTTATTGTCAACATCATGACAAGGGCCTTTTAAGATACTTAGGAAAATCTCAAATGTTGATTATGAGATATCATTAGATAACAAATATAAAATATTTCATGTCAACGTGTTAAAACCATACCATTGTAGACAGGAACATGAAACAGATGACGAAAATGCTGCACCACTGTGATCAGACAGACAGACGATGACGACAACGAACTCCCAATACCGACAGTCGACGACACAGGGACGATTGACAGTATACACATTTGCCCTAAACTGACAGACGAACAAAGACAGGAAATGATAGAATTACTGACAAGTTACAAAACAATCTTCTCAGACATTCCTGGTAGAACAGACAGAATCCACCATTCTATCATCCTAACGGACAAGACATCCATCAAGTGCAGACCGTACTCCATCTCTCTAAATTAAAGAGACAACCTAGACAAAGAAATTATCAGCCTGGAATATCACGGTATAATTCAGAAATCACAATCGGAGTATTCCTTTCCTATTGTACTAGTGAAGAAAAAAGACTCCACTATCCGCCTCTGCGTCGATTATCGAAAACTGAACGCCTTCACAAAAAACGGACGCAGAGCCAATTCCCTATTTCGATGATCTCATACTAAACATGGCACAGTCAATCATATTTTCGAAGTTAGATCTCACCAAAGGCTACTGGCAAATTCCAATGGACGATAACTCTATACATCTCAAAGCCTTTGCTACACCTCTAGGTCTATATGAGTGGCGATATCTCCCTTTTGGCCTATGCAATGCTCCTGCCACTTTTGTCCGCCTCACCAGACAACTATTACATGGTATACGTGCCTAACAAGAATATTTCGTATACCCTCAGGACTGATGCCAGTGCCACGACTATATCAGGCGTCTTACTTCATCCTACAATAACGTAAACCATCCAGTAGTTAACGTAAGTAGGAAAATCACCCCAGCAGAATCGTACTATGGCATTTCTCAGCTTGAGGCCCTCGCTATTGTATACTGCGTCTGTAAATTGACGAAATACCTCGCCGGGACACACTTCCTCATCGAGACAGACAATTCTCAATTGCTGGTGATCGAAAAATGACAGCCCAAAAACATCCGTATTTATCGACGGGCACTGATCCTACAGAACTATTCGTTCTTCATTAGACACATTAAGGGCTCGAAGCACACTATTGCTGATTTGCTGACAAGACCGTCAGACCTTCCAATCGAGCAGATCAACGAGACAACAACATCTTTAGTCATCTAGAGCGACTAGTTAATTAGTCATTGTAAATAGGTAGTTTAGTATAGATTAGCTTTAAATACTTAGCATTATTTTATTGAAGTTGCATATTCGTGGAAATTTTCTTCATAAATTAAATGATAACAAATTAACATAGTATAACTATACTCTTTTTTGAATAATACAATCTTTTTCTAATTAATAGTAATAATTGTTTCTCCTGAAACAAATTACAAAAATCTTAAAATAGTTTCATTTATAAATGCATTAGATTTGAGGATAGATAACTAACTAATTACACAGGGAACAGAAGCATTGTTTAGATATAAGGGAAGTAAGAAAACTTACAGCATAACCATTCATTTTGTGTAATTACATTTCTTTAAGTTACAACGTCTATGTGACGGAAATCACAAAAAAACTTAGTTTAAGAATTTTTTCCCACTTACGATTGTCTAACGCAATCAAACAGTCATGTACATAAAGTATCTCAATTATAAGAGTAACTGTTAACTTAAAGATGTACGTATCTTTTTTAATGATGATAAACATTTTTGACAATGCATAGTGTGAATGACTGAGTGAAAAGCGTATAAAAGAAGGCATGAATGTATTAAAAGAAGATATGTAAATATTGGTGCATCTTTTTTGCACATATGCTTTATCATAATATTTTGTCTGCGTGACTTCCGGTTTCAAGATGGCGACGGACGGTCGTGTTGTTTTGTGTTCGTTAACTTTTTCGCGTAGGGGATGGATTTATTCATCTCTTGCGTGTAATTGGTGTGCCAGGATTAAAACTAGGAGTTTCTACTCAAGATCTGCGCGGGTGCTACGGAGTTCGTGCATCGAGCGAAGCCATCCTTGAGTAAATTTTCAGCAGCGTGTGTGGTTCTCAGCAGTGTGTGTTTACGTTTTTTCAACATGGCGGAAGAACGTGTTTTTTCCGAGCGGTCAGCAGTCAACATAACGAAGCGGCGTGGTAGCCGCGCAGGGACAAAGAAACAAGGTAAGCGCGGTGGTTTGAGGCGTTTTAGACTCAAGTGTCACCGTCTAGGACTCAGGAACATCCGTATTCTATATTGGAACTGTGCCAGTGTAAAACAGCGGGGCTCTATTTTAGAAACCCTAGTTTACAGGAACGACATTGTAGCACTCCAGGAGACGAGACTGGGCGATCAGCTACTCCGAATTGCCGGCTTCAAATGTTTCTACAACAGACGACATCTGGGAACAGCGATTCTCGTTCGCGACAGCATGGTGGCGTCAGAGCTAGATATGTCCAGTTGGGACAGTGACAATATACAAATACAGGCGTTGAGAGTTCATTCCAGTATACCATTCGTGTTGGTGAATGTTTATGCCCGCAATGCGAGCATGGACGCCCAGAAGTGGCAGTGCTTAAGTGGCATATTAGGCCACGAGAGAAATGTTATTTTCTGTGGTGACTTCAACGCTAAAGGCAGATCATGGGGAAACACTTCCTCCAATACACAAGGGGAGGAGCTCGAGACTGCACTGGAAACCATCGACCTGGTTTGTATCAACAGTGGCTGTGTCACCAGGACAGCAAGCCGTCCAGGCGATGAGGACAGTGCTATTGATCTGGTGCTAGTTTCACCTTCACTCACTACAGTGTGTAGATGGGGTGTCCTAGGACACCATGGCAGCGACCACCACCCTTGCAGCATATTGGTGGAGAAAGGCAGAACCAGACAGCACAAGCTAAAGGTAAAGACGTTCCAGTATGACAGTACAGGGCAAGATGTGGTGAGTAAAATAAGACGTGACAAGCGCAGAACGTTTCAGGGCAGGAAAAAAAGCTGGGAGCATCCACCGTGGTGGAGTCTCGAGGTGGAGAAGGCTTGGGTGGATAAGCGTAGTGCTGTAAGGAGATGGCAAAATGCCAAGAAGAACAGAGCTGGTCATCCTAGTCCCTGCTTGCACTTAGAAAGAGAGATGCACACAAAAGTAAGCTATTTAAAAAAACTGGTCAAGGTGGTTAAAAGCGAAAAATGGGCAGAGGTGTGTCAAAGAGTAAGCACAGACAAGTCACTGAAATTGTTCTGGTGACTACATAAAAGCATGAGGGGTGTAGTCAAGAATAAGAGCATTTCAGATTTCCAAGGTGCTGAACTCACCTGGCAGAGGACTGACGAGGACAAGGGCAAAACCCTCTTTGAACGCTACCTTGAGCAGGGCAACCAGACAGACATGGGAGGCCGAAATCTGACCAAGGAGGTCACCTCAGACAGATGCAAGGCCCAGAACACTTCGGAGGAGGACATAGTGACAGTGAAAGAAATCAAGGCTGTGCTTCGACGATCAAAAAACAGTGCTCCAGGTCCTGATGGCATAAGATACGACGACATAAATAGGTGTACAGACAATGAGCTAGAGAAACTAGCAGACATGTACAACAACAGTATAGGGAGTGCTAGCATCAAGGAGGAATGGTTACACAGCTATCTGACTCCCTTGCCGAAGCCTGACAAAGACCACAAAGAAATTCAGGGATATCGAATTATAACCATGCAGAATACAATAGGCAAGCTGCTGGAGAAGGTAATTGCCAGGAAAATATCAAGCCAACTAGAGAGGCAAGGTGTTTTCCCACCTACCCTGGGTCGGTACCGTCCAAAAAGAGAAACCTGGACCAATGCAGCAGTCTTTGCCCATGATGTCTATGAAGGTTTCCACTCAGGCACTGAAACCGTTGCTGCAGCGATTGATCTTGAGGACGCATACAACAGAGTACCACTGGATTTTTTAATGTTTCAGCTTCTTGAATTAAACGTAAGTCCATTCCTCCTTAGTTGGATCGCTGCAGCCCTCTACCAACGGAAAGTAGTTTTTAGATGTGGCAGTTGGACTTCGGAACCAACAACAATATATCCTGGCCTACCACAGGGATCACCATTATCTCCGGTATTGTTCAACGCCTACACAGTGAGAATCACCAGTGAGCAGATCACTGGACCTGGCAGGACATTGTCGTTTGCTGATGATGTTTTAGTGTATCGTCAGGGTAAGGATAGAGAGGAGGTTGCTGTGGAACTACAAACCGAACTCAATCGCATAAGTACTTGGTGTGATGAAGCTGGGGCAATGGTCAACCCAACAAAGGCAACAGTGACCTCAATAATCGTTGAATAATCATATTGTCAACAATCCAACACCAACTGTAATGCTGTGTTCAGAGACGGTGGAAAGAACGCAGGCAATGAATTACCTGGGGATACGGTTTGATCGAAGCCTTGCTTATAATGTGCACATAGACCAGGTGATAACAAAGGCCAAGCGGGGTTTGGCAGCGATGCGGGTGATGGCGGCAGCAAACTGTGAGCAGCGTCATCTATGTCTTCTGTACGAGGGGCTGGTCATGTCTGTTTTGGAGTATGCAATGGCAATCCTGACTCTCAGCCATAAGCAGATAGAAAGGATGGAAAGGATACAGAATGAAGCTATGCGCATTATTATTGGATGTACAAGAGATACAGCATGCAGGGCGATGCGCTACCTTCTTGATTTTCCAACCATTGAAGAAAGAATACAAGTTTGCAGGGCACGCGCCTACCTCAGAATTAACGCAAACACACAACATCCACTGCATAGTGAAATTAGGAAGGTGAAGGGCAGCAGGTTAAAAAGAGGACGGTCGTGGATGGGTCAAGCCGAAGACATTCTTCAACAGGTGTGTTCACTTGAGGACTTAGAACCTGGCGAGGAGTGGGTGCAAGTGCCAACAGACTTCTGCACATCCTTTTCAGTTTGCATCCAACTAGATAGAAAATGCAGACAAGAAAATCCGGCTGCTGTTGAGGCTGAAGTACAAGCGTTGATTTTCGAGAATTCGCTAGACGGTGACGCGGTCATCTACACAGATGGGTCGGTCGTCCGACATGTGAGAAGCTCATGGGCCTTTACAGCTCGGGCCGGAGGGAGAATTGTGAAGGAGGACTCTGGTGCTTTCACTGAAACCACAAGTAGCCTGACCATGGAAGTCATGGCAGTAAGTAAAGCAATAACATGGCTCGAGACACAGACATTCACTAGGGCTTGTTTCCTTAGCGACTCAATGAACATGATCAAGAGGATAGAGGAGGGGTCGATCCGAAGAGAATGGTTGCTGCCTCTGAAGCGGTCTCGGCTGGCAAAGATTAGTTTCATCTTCGTGCCAGGTCATGCGGGAGTACAAGGAAATGAGCGGGCTGACAAGCTCGCAGGTGAGGCTACTGTGGAGGGCGGACGCGCCATGGACCAGGCTGACATTCTGAATGCTCTACGAGAAGTGAGACTTTTGCGAGAACCAAGTGATGACTGTGAATCTACAACAATGGCCAGACTGCAGGAGAAGCAAATTAAAAGAGGGGTGGCCAAACAAGAACACTACGCAGGAAGCCAAAGAAGATTGATAAACCAACACAGAACTGGCGTCGTTAGCCGCTACACGCTGCGGGATTTACTGAGGAGGGGATTCGAGCACTTATGGACTGAATGGTTCGATGTGCAACGAGGATGATCTGTCGACTAACTAACTAACTAACTTTGTCTGCGTCTTTTTGCAACACATGTGAGTGTTCATTGTTTTTATACGTGTCGATTTTAGACTTACACTACACCTATAATTATAGATTCAAGAATCACACTTCGGTAACCCATCTCAAAAATTTAGAATAAACCTTAATTTGTGAGATGTAGTAACCTACCTGATGACGCTTGAAGAATATAATTACACATATTATAAACATACACCCATGTTTGTAATTAACACACACATTATTACAAACAGAACATTTAAATGAACATTATACGAACATATAAATTGCAAACACCAATTATTAAGAAGGGGAGATTACACTGATACAAGGGACATAAGTTATTAATAAAGGTTATGACTTCACAAGGGAAAATCTGCCAACAAGCGGAAGCGAGATAGGGAGAAATCAGTGAACACAGATCTTGAACAAAGATGTTGAGGTAACATTTTATGGAGGCCGTGGATAATATATCCATGATTAGTCTCCGTTTTAAGAGACATTTGTTTCGGGGCACCATTTTTAGGTGTATGAGAGGTTTTGCATTTTAATGGGCAACCATGAATATAAGACAATGATACCTTGGTCCATTTAACAGCATCCAGTAGTAAAATGTAGGAGAGTAATTGACTCTTGGCAACATATCAAGAGTGGTGAGCTGATGATACACCAGTGGGTGGATGCTTCAACAGTGTATCATACCCTTATAAATCACAGTTGTACCCAAACAGAGTTACTGACGAATTCCCACAACCCACTGACAAATTAGTTCAGACTAATTTTATATGTATAGACGACATTGTGTTACAGTTCTTGGAAGGAATTTGGTGACACAATACCCGGGGAGCAGGGGAGGATGTCAGCGTATTGGGGAATACAGACAGGACATATAGAGGACAAGGGACATAATAGAGACAGGACATAGGCAGGGATGCAGTGATGTCATTGACAGGACATCTACAGGACCACAGAGATATGATAGACGGAACATAGGTAAGGGCGCAGAGATGTCATAGTCAGGACATCTACAGGTCATTAGAGATATCAGAGACAGGACATAGGCAGGGACACAGAGATGTCATAGACAGGACATAGACAGGACAAGACCCAGTTATAAAAGGGGACACAAGTCTACAGGACTCTGTTGACCAGACAGCTGTGCACTGAGGGACCCGACCCAACACGGCCGGACAGCAGTACGACGTGACTGTTGAGATACACGGGGTCCCGCACCACGTTACCAACCGGCCAGCGTGAAGAGATCAGACTGGGACTCGATGTTTTAGGGGAAGGACGCATGTGTTTCTGGAGCGAGTGTATAGATTTTGCGAGAATGCTAGCTGGCGTTGCCATGTTGAATATAGCGAGTATTTGAGTGCAGGGTTTTGTGCGATTGCCTGAGTGCTATTATTGTTTGTTAGCCAGCACTGATGTATATATTGGTGAGATGTTGACTTCACCGCTCTATGTGCGTATCTTGACGATAATCAGGTTCTCCTGAATAATATTTAATACCACACGCAAGACTGATAGTTTCTTAAGTGCATGTGAAGGATCTAAGAATACCTGTGTCCGTGTGAGACGTTGACAGGCTTAGATTTGATGGTGTCAGAAGTGTGCAATCTTATGATTGAAATACCCACAGCCTAAGATAGACTAGTTGTGATGATAAGCTAGATTTGATGGAGTGTGCAATCTTATGATTGATGAAACCCACAGCTTGAGTAAAAGTAGATGAATGAAAACCACACCGTTAGTGCAAAGTTAAGCTAAATTAGATTATAACAGAGTAATTAATTCGGATGAAATTGACATGTAAAATATGCTGATGCTAATATGTGAGTGATGTTGCACTACTGCTAAAAACGACAGTACATAACTAAACACGACATTACGACAGAAAACAAGACGACCGACACAACTCACAAATAAATACCGTGTAATATGTCTTTTCTCTAAAAGTTTTAACATTGACAGACAAAATTTGTGCATTATACTAATGTTTGCTTGTCTAAACAACAGAATTGATGTGTGTAATGTGAATTAAATATCAACTGCCCAGACGGTGTGACGAGCTCCATTATAAAGTCATCCACGAGTGGCACTTGGAAAATAGAAATTTACCAAGTCCAGATAAGTACCCCATTATTAATATTGCTGATTAAAGCTGCACTCTATTTATTTATGATTGCTGTATATTAACATCTGAAATTATTGCAATTTGATTCTGTACATTGTCTCATTATTGTACATTGATATTGTATAAGAAAACATATAATAATATCAACTTTAAAAGAGTGCATTGAAGCAGGGAAAGATTTAGGTTACAGTGGGGACAAATTAGAAGAATATGCAGGGAAGAAATATAAAGAACATACTGATAGGATGCTGCCGCAGAAAAAGACGAAAGAGATGGGAAGGCTACTGCAGAAAGAGAAGAAAGAGCACAAGAACGCTTACATAAAAAAGAACTAGCAGAAATTGAGGCTAAAAAGAAACAATTAGAACTAGCTGAAGCTACCAAATTGAAAGAAAAGAAATTAGAAATTGAAGTTAACAGTAAAAAGTTAGAAGCTGAGACACAGTTAAAGATGAAAAAACTAGAGGTTGAGTCACAGGTGCATATTGCAACTAGTAAACTAAAAAGTAAGGAAAAAGAAAACAAGTTTAACAAAATTAAGGGCATTGTGAAACCCTTCTGCCAAGGGGATTCCATTTCAGCATGGTCAGAGAACTTTGAATTTCAAATGCAATATCAAGAAGTTCCAAGAGAACATTGGGCCATGATCTATATGCGAAACTTGTCATTAGAGCCTTTAAAAGTCATTGAATCAATTCCACAAGAGCTTAGGAAAGATTACGATTATATACACCAACGAATTATGCAACACTTTCTGTTAGATGCACAGGGTATCAGGTACAGTTCTCAAAATTAAAGCCTAACGCTAATCAAACGTTAATGGATTACTTTTCTCAAGTTCATGATGTTTACAATAAGTGGCTGAACGCTGCAAAAGTGAATAAAAGCTTTGAAAAACTAAGAGACTTAATGATAATGGACAAGATCATTTCATCGATTCCAACCCCATTTGCTAAATTTTTGCAACAGTGTGATGTTGAATCGTTAGAACAGTTAGAACGGAAAGGTTCACCTTATTTCACATCTAACAGGGACATTTTTACTTTAAGCAACAATGACAACAATATAGTAGCTGCAGCAAACACCAAACCGTCAAAACCATTTAGATATAGAGAGAAACAGAAGTCAATGGCACCACAGTGTCCGTATTGCAAACTATCACATTTTCAATTTAAAATGTGTAACATGAACCCGGGGTATCCAGCTCACCTAGATATGATGGTTAAGAAGCAACAAAACAAGAGAAATGATTACAGACGGGCAGTAAAATGCTTCTTTTGCAAAAGATTAGGACATTATAGTGCTAAATGCCTTGGTCGCAAGAGGTTAAAGAGTGTAAATGCATTACTTGTTGATTCATCTTCTGAGAGCGAAAGTGAGTGTGAAGGAAGTCAAGGAATGGAAGATAATGCTCTTGCAGCAATTGATACACTAAATTATGATAAATGTCAAACATATCATAAATTTCATGAGGATGGTGTATTAGAATGCGGCCATACACTCCCGTTTTCAGGGGAAAACGCCAATGCAGTTACTTCCTCCATAGGAAAATTAATCTTCCACAGTGGTATAGTTAATAATAAAAATTGTCAGGTACTCATTGATTCCGGCAGTGCATTAATTGGCTTAAGGAAAGAGCTGGCAAACGCACAAGATTATACAGGCGAGCTTGTAAATTGCCGAAAATTTTCTGGCAATGTGGAGAAGTATCCACTGGCGACAGCTCACATTTGTACACCCTTCTTATCAGACACGTTTACTTGTCCGATCCTAGACAATCCCTGTACGGATCTGATTGTAGGTTGCTTAACAGATGTAAAATACTGTACCGCGAGTGAAATCAGAGCCTAGAAAGAAACCCACCTTAATAAGGCTAATGCAACAACACGGTCTGTAACAGCAAAAGAACGCGATGACCGGCAAAATGAAACGTCGCAAATCATTTCACCAAATGGTACTGTGAACAGTAAGACCACGGAAGAGTTCAGACAGGCGCAACGCGCAGATATAACATTATCACCCTATTTTAGATTCATAAGGGAAAAACCAAAGCAAGGGGAAAATGCTTCATGGTATTTTATTCTTAAAAATGACATACTTACAAGACTATATAAGAGAGATAACCATGAAATTAAGCAAACTGTACTACCAAAGAAATACCGCGATACAGTTTTACGAATCGCACACGATTCGCCTTTTGCTGGCCACGTGGCGTATGAAAAAACGAGAGCCAGAATCCTGTGACAATTCTACTGGCCGAAATTAAGTGGCAATATTAAAAAGTATGCCAATCATGCACCATTTGTCAACACTTGGTTAAAAAAGGGAAGCATGTCACAGCAGAGGTTCAATCTACGAGACTAGCCTCTATACATTTCGAATGTGTCGCTGTCGACTTAATTGGACCTTTAAATCATGCATCTAACAAAGGCAACATGTTTATACTGACTCTTGTGGATTTTTGTTCACGGGGGCTCGAAGCGGTCCCACTGAAGTACATCAGCTCCAAAGATGTATTCGAGGTTGTTTGCACCTGTTTTCCCGGTTCGGATTCCCACAAACCAACTTATCCGACAGAGAGACACAATTTATAGCAGCTGCAACGCAAGCTGTCACTAAATTATTGGGGATTAAGCAATGCTTCACGACCCCATACCGACCGGCTGCGAATGGGATCGTAGAAAAGATCAACGGAGATTTGAAGCATATGCTATCACAGGTAACAGCAGAGAACCCATCAGACTGGGACACACTGTTACCAACAGTGCTGTTTGCCTACAGAGAAGTCCCGCAAGCAAGCACGGGCTTCTCACTCTTTTAACTTATTAATGGGGCTAACCCGCGAGGACTTCTTAACATCTACAACGAGATTCTGACAAATACCTCAGACAACCAACCATCTTCATCTCCGTATGATACAGTAACTAATACACGCAATAAAATTATGAAAGCGTGTAGCATTGCGAAAACATCTTTGGAACAGAAAGGGTACATGTACAGACAGTACGCAAACAAGGGAGCAAAAACCTTGCAATTAGAACCTGGGCAAGACGTACTGCTATTACTGCCTGATAAAAGTGATTTATTGTCAACATCATGACAAGGGCCTTTTAAGATTCTTAGGAAAATCTCAAATGTTGATTATGAGATATCATTAGATAACAAATATAAAATATTTCATGTCAACGTGTTAAAACCATACCATTGTAGACAGGAACATGAAACAGATGACGAAAATGCTGCAACCACTGTGATCAGTCAGACAGACGATGACGACAACGAACTCCCAGTATCGACAGTCGACGACACAGGGACGATTGACAGTATACACATTTGCCCTAAACTGACAGACGAACAAAGACAGGAAATGATAGAATTACTGACAAGTTACAAAACAATCTTCTCAGACATTCCTGGTAGAACAGACAGAATCCACCATTCTATCATCCTAACGGACAAGACACCCATCAAGTGCAGACCGTACTCCATCTCTCTAAATTAAAGAGACAACCTAGACAAAGAAATTATCAGCCTGGAATATCACGGTATAATTCAGAAATCACAATCGGAGTATTCCTTTCCTATTGTACTAGTGAAGAAAAAAGACTCCACTATCCGCCTCTGCGTCGATTATCGAAAACTGAACGCCGTCACAAAAAACGGACGCAGAGCCAATTCCCTATTTCGATGATCTCATACTAAACATGGCACAGTCAATCATATTTTCGAAGTTAGATCTCACCAAAGGCTACTGGCAAATTCCAATGGACGATAACTCTATACATCTCAAAGCCTTTGCTACACCTCTAGGTCTATATGAGTGGCGATATCTCCCTTTTGGCCTATGCAATGCTCCTGCCACTTTTGTCCGCCTCACCAGACAACTATTACATGGTATACGTGCCTAACAAGAATATTTCGTATACCCTCAGGACTGATGCCAGTGCCACGACTATATCAGGCGTCTTACTTCATCCTACAATAACGTAAACCATCCAGTAGTTTACGTAAGTAGGAAAATCACCCCAGCAGAATCGTACTATGGCATTTCTCAGCTTGAGGCCCTCGCTATTGTATACTGCGTCTGTAAATTGACGAAATACCTCGCCGGGACACACTTCCTCATCGAGACAGACAATTTCCAATTGCTGGTGATCGAAAAATGACAGCCCAAAAACATCCGTATTTATCGATGGGCACTGATCCTACAGAACTATTCGTTCTTCATTAGACACATTAAGGGCTCGAAGCACACTATTGCTGATTTGCTGACAAGACCGTCAGACCTTCCAATCGAGCAGATCAACGAGACAACAACATCTTTAGTCATCTAGAGCGACTAGTTAATTAGTCATTGTAAATAGGTAGTTTAGTATAGATTAGCTTTAAATACTTAGCATTATTTTATTGAAGTTGCATATTCGTGGAAATTTTCTTCATAAATTAAATGATAACAAATTAACATAGTATAACTATACTCTTTTTTGAATAATACAATCTTTTTCTAATTAATAGTAATAATTGTTTCTCCTGAAACAAATTACAAAAATCTTAAAATAGTTTCATTTATAAATGCATTAGATTTGAGGATAGATAACTAACTAATTACACAGAGAACAGAAGCATTGTTTAGATATAAGGGAAGTAAGAAAACTTACAGCATAATCATTCATTTTGTGTAATTACATTTCTTTAAGATACAACGTCTATGTGACGGAAATCACAAAAAAAAACTTAGTTTAAGAATTTTTTTCCACTTACGATTGTCTAACGCAATCAAACAGTCATGTACATAAAGTATCTCAATTATAAGAGTAACTGTTAACTTAAAGATGTACGTATCTTTTTTAATGATGATAAACATTTTTGACAATGCATAGTGTGAATGACTAAGTGAAAAGCGTATAAAAGAAGGCATGAATGTATTAAAAGAAGATATGTAAATATTGGTGCATCTTTTTTGCACATATGCTTTATCATAATATTTTGTCTGCGTCTTTTTGCAACACATGTGAGTGTTCATTGTTTTTATACGTGTCGATTTTAGACTTACACTACACCTATAATTATAGATTCAAGAATCACAGTTCGGTAACCCATCTTAAAAATTTAGAATAAACCTTAATTTGTGAGATGTAGTAACCTACCTGATGACGCTTGAAGAATATAATTACACATATTATAAACATACACCCATGTTTTTAATTAACACACACATTATTACAAACAGAACATTTAAATGAACATTATACGAACATATAAATTGCAAACACCAATTATTAAGAAGGGGAGATTACACTGATACAAGGGACATAAGGGATTAATAAAGGTTATGACTTCACAAGGGAAAATCTGCCAACAAGCGGAAGCGAGATAGGGAGAAATCAGTGAACACAGATCTTGAACAAAGATGTTGAGGTAACATTTTATGGAGGCCGTGGATAATATATCCATGATTAGTCTCCGTTTTAAGATACATTTGTTTCGGGGCACCATTTTTGGGTGTATGAGAGGTTTTGCATTTTAATGGGCAACCATGAATATAAGACAATGATACCTTGGTCCGTTTAACAGCCTCCAGTAGTAAAATGTAGGAGAGTAATTGACTCTTGGCAACATATCAAGAGTGGTGAGCTGATGATACACCAGTGGGTGGATGCTTCAACAGTGTATCATACCCTTATAAATCACAGTTGTACCCAAACAGAGTTACTGACGAATTCCCACAACCCACTGACAAATTAGTTCAGACTAATTTTATATGTATAGACGACATTGTGTTACAGTTCTTGGAAGGAATTTGGTGACACAATACCCGGGGAGCAGGGGAGGATGTCAGCGTATTGGGGAATACAGACAGGACATATAGAGGACAAGGGACATAATAGAGACAGGACATAGGCAGAGATGCAGTGATGCCATTGACAGGACATCTACAGGACCACAGAGATATGATAGACGGAACATAGGTAAGGGCGCAGAGATGTCATAGACAGGACATCTACAGGTCATTAGAGATATCAGAGACAGGACATAGGCAGGGACACAGAGATGTCATAGACAGGACATAGACAGGACAAGACCCAGTTATAAAAGGGGACACAAGTCTACAGGACTCTGTTGACCAGACAGCTGTGCACTGAGGGACCCGACCCAACACGGCCGGACAGCAGTACGACGTGACTGTTGAGATACACGGGGTCCCGAACCACGTGACCAACCGGCCAGCGTGAAGAGGTCAGACTGGAACTCGACGTTTTAGGGGAAGGACGCATGTGTTTCTGGAGCGAGTGTATAGATTTTGCGAGAGTGCTATCTGGCGTTGCCATGTTGAATATAGCGAGTATTTGAGTGCAGGGTTTTGTGCGATTGCCTGAGTGCTATTATTGTTTGTTAGCCAGCACTGATGTATATATTGGTGAGATGTTGAATTCACCGCCCTATGTGCGTATCTTGACGATAATCAGGTTCGCATGAATAAATATTTAATACCACATGCAAGACTGATAGTTTCTTGAGTGCAGGTGAAGGATCTAAGAATACCTGTTTCCGTGTGAGACGTTGACATAGACCAACAAGACGCCGGGCACCCGGGTCCGAGTCCCAGTGTGTGGGTGTGTGTGTGTGTACGGGGTAGGCCGATGTGAGAGGCGCGAGGGAATGGGCCCCATACCCCGGATATTAGCCTTTGCCCCCCAGAGGAGGGCTATCAAAATTCACATCGAAATGGGAATAGTGGTAGTCAAGTGGGGCCTTTGGATAGACCAAAAGGAGTTTTTTTTTTTTTTTAAAGAGAAAATCTTTAATCCAAAATCTACACGTGGTGTTGACGACGGAAAAGTAATTCCTGAAAAAAATTATATTATTAAAAGCATAAAATGATTTTCACCACGAAGAGTAAATCAGGTGGTGTCAGAAGTTCTTGCTACTAATTTTTTTTTTGTTTTAAACTTTTAATTCATACAAAGCAATGTGTATTTACTAGGTGTAATGTGTGTTTCTTTTGTTTGTGTATATTACAGAGCGTTGCCGTTTGTTAGTGTTAAGTGTGACATTGTGAATAAAACAAATACATACATATATACAGTTATGCTAATATGCCATAGTGCATGTAGATACACATTTCTTGCATATGCTTCATTTCCACTTCCGCAAGCGGAATGCATGTAACACCTGTCCATCTCTCCCTTCTCTCTCTCTCTCTCTCTCTCTCTCTCTCTCTCTCTCTCTCGCTAGCTCTCTATCTCTCTCTCTCTCTCTCTCTCTCTCTTTCTCTCTCTCACACACACACACACACAATCTCGTGCTTTCTGGAGACCACAGTATATTAACTGCCCCGCGCTTGGACAATAAACTTTAAACTATCATTTCCATTAAAATGTGGCTTCTTTGTAATTTCTGGGTCACTTAGCTACCGAGGTGAAGGTCGTTGGTGTTGTTGTCTAATGACAAATTACAGTGTGAAGCTCTAGTCCATGATACCTTTTGTTTGGGGGAAAAGAGTCAGGGATTTACTACTAGCATTAAGAGTCCATGGCCTGTCCCCAAGGAGATAATTGGTCCAAAGTTGTGATAGTGTCAGGGTTTCATATACAATGGGAAGGACTTAAAACCTGGCCACTAAAAGCCACCTTAGCTTACTGGGTACTTAAAGGGCTCATTCATTTTGTTTATACATGGTGGTGCATATTTTTCTTTTGAAACATATCATTACCATATAACATCATTTTAATACTTGAGATATCGCCTTGGTTTAAAGGCTGCTACACGCCTGCACACACACACACACACACACACACACACACACACACACACACACACACACACACACACACACACACACACACTCATACACATGCAAGTGCAAATTCATGCACCATGTGCATGACTGGACAACAGTGAAGCATGTGGTACTCGACTTGAGCCAGTGAAATCACAGTGCAAGAGAGGTCCAGGGATTACAAATGGAGATTGGTGGCTTAAGTTGGAACATCATAAATGTATATGCCACAGTGGACTGTTTTGTCAGAAAGGAACATTGGGACTGGCTTAAGGAACTGGAGGAATTACCAGGTGATAGGCTACTCATATGTGGAGACAATGCAAGGAACAGAGATTCGGACAGTAGTGGAGAAAACCGACAGGGAATTGCCCTTGCAGATGCCATGGTGGACTCCGATGTGGTCTGCATAAATGATGGTAGGCCGACAAGAATGGCAATTAGGCCTGGCGATGCAGACACAGCTATTGACTTGGCACTTGGCTCCCAGTCATCAGTCCTTGATGTAAAGTGGAATGTTTTGAATGACCATGGGAGTGATCACATGCCATGCTCAGTCCTGATCTCTAAACCCAGGAAAGTTAAAGCTGGGAGAGCGCGCAAGACCTTCCGGTATGAGTGGACCGATTGCCTTCTTGGACGCCTCAGACAAGGGGCATGCAATAGGACTGTTAAAACTCCTTTTTTGCAGCCCCCATGGTGGACCCCAGAAGTAGACCATGCTTGGAAAGCAAAGAGAGCTGCAGTGAAGCAGCTAAAGAAAGTACGACAGACACTTCGAAGCTCACGAGAGGAAGTGGACACAGCGGAAAATGTCAAGAAAGACAAGATCGAGGTTTTCAAGCGCTGTGCTGCAGAGGCCAAAAAGGCAAAATGGGAATGTTTCATGAAGGAGATTGGAGGTGATAAAACACTGCGAAAATTCTGGAAACTGCACAGGCAAATGCAGAGAAAAGATCGGCCGATGACAGTGGGAACAATCTATAGAGATGATGGTGTGCGCGTGACAACAGACAAAGAGAAAGGGGAGGAGTTTCTCCAGAGATTTTTAGAGCAGACCAATCATAATGATGCGGTCACCAGGGATGCAGTTAGAGAGGAGTTATCTGGCACCACGAAGAATATGCAGTATGAAGACATCATACGGGTGGAAGATGTTAAACACATTTAGAAAAAGGCAAAAGACACGGCACCAGGGCCCGATGGGGTCAGGTATGGCCACATGAAGGGTTTGAGCAAAGCAGAACTGGGGGAGATGACCGACTGCTTTAACCAGAGCATTAGGACAGCAACAGTACCGCAGGATTGGGTGCACAGCTATCTCATCCCTCTCCCAAAACCATTCAAGGATCAGTCAAAGCTTAGCGGCTTTAGGATCATCACCCTTCAAAATACATTTGGGAAGGTTTTAGAGAAGATAGTCGCTTTTAAGCTGCAGGATTTTTTGGAGAGGGGGAAGCTTCTTCCAAGAGGCCTGGGGAGCTACAGGCCGGGAAAAGATTCCTGGTCAAATGCAGCCACTTTTGCCTTTGATGTTTATGAGGGGTTCCAGAGTAGACAGGAAACGTTGGCGGTGGCGCTTGATCTCGAGGATGCGTACAATAGAGTTCGATATGATATTTTGATGACCGCACTGATGGAGAAGGGGGTCAATCCCTGGTTGGTGAACTGGATAGCAGCCGTCCTGCACTCTCGTCGGGTTGCTCTCCGTCTGGGTGCATGGACCTCAGAGCCACATATGTTAACCCCGGGACTGCCACAGGGATCTGCAGTCTCACCGGTGCTCTTTAATGTGTATACGAGGAAGATTGCAAACCTAGAAGCACCAGGGGTTGGAAGAATACTAACATTTGCAGATGATATTCTTGCATATAGGTAGGGGAGAGATAGGGAGCAAACAGCCCAGGAGTTACAGGCGACAGTAGATAAAGTGATTGACTGGTGCACAGAAATGAGTGCTGTCATCCACCCGGAAAAGGCAGCTGTTTTGTGGTGCTCTCTGGACAACAGGATTGTAAGAGCTGATGTTCCAAGCCTCGCGATGGATGGTAGAAATTTTAGCAGAGAGAACAAACTGAAGTATCTGGGGATCACATTTGACAGGAGCCTATCCTTCAAGGACCATGTGGAGGCGGTCGTGACAAGATCTCAAAAGGGACTCGATGAACTTAAAACTATGGCTGCAATGGACACAGAGCAGAGAATGCTTTTCACACTATACCAGCACTTGATCCTCTCAGTAATTGATTATGGATTAGGTCTGCTCACTGTCTCAGAGAGTCAGCTGGTAAAGTTAGAGCGCATACAGAAAGAAGCTATGCGGGTAATTCTGGGATGCACTAGAGACACCCCAGTAGTGTGTATGCGTTACATCCTTGGTCTGCCGACCGTTGCTGGTAGGCTCATGGTGATGCAGGCGAAGGCATACCTCAGAGTAGCTGCAGACACAGACCACCCACTGCATGAGGCGCTGGACGCAGTTAAGGGTCAGCGACTGATAAGAGGGAAATCATGGATGGCTCAGGCGGAGGATACGATCAGACAGGTGTGCCCCTTGCAGAATATTAGGCGAGGAGAGGAGTGGGTCAGAGTGCCAGCGGAGCAGTCAGACTTGTGCAGAGTTATAATCACATTAAGCCGGGAGTGAAGGGAGTTGCCAGCAGGGGCCACGGAAGTGGAAATCCAGCAACTAATTCAGGACAATGCTCACTCGGGTGATGTGATTATCTACACAGATGGTTCGGTGTCAAGAGGTGAGAGAAGTGGCTGGGGGTTCATAGCCAAAGCTAATGGTCGATATTTGGGGCAGGAGAACCTGGAATATTATACCACAACATCCAGCTTAAGAATGGAAGTGGAGGCAGTCACTGCAGCTCTCCGCTGGATGGAGAATACGACACACACACACATCTTGATTGTAACTGACTCAGAAAGCATGCTGACGAGGGTGAGGACGGGCAGACTTCGTGCGGAGTGGCTTGCTTCGCTTCGGAGGTCACGGGTGACAAGCATCGCCTGGATCTTTTCTCCGGGGCATGCCGGTGTGCTGGGAAATGAACAGGCGGACAGATTGGCTGGCTCTGCAGAACTTGGTGGAGTATTGATACATGACAAGGCAGACGTGGTTGCTGCCTTGTGGGAGCACGTGCACACCTCGGAGGAGCAAATGGATTACCATGGTCTGGCAGGAATGAGACAACGAGGAGTGACGAAGGGATCTGGCCGACGTTCAACGCTCAGGGGAAAGGCGAGACGGACTTATAATCAGATTGCTACTGGTACTATTAGTGTTGGAACTCTTCGCTGGCTGCTGAGGATGGGGACGGAGCACTTATGGGAATGCCCCGAATGCTGTGATGTCGATTCCTAAATCAATCAATCAATCAATTCATGCTCCAAACACACACACACGCACACACACCTGCATCCACATACAGACGCATACATATGTTACTGCCAACGGCACAGACACCCGTCCACAATATATTTCATGTTGCACATTCAAATATAATAATGGGAAAATTAATAATAATAGTAGCAGTAATAATAATAGTATTAATAATAATAATAATAATATAACTGTATGATTATTAATACCGTCAATAAACACATTTACAGTTGTAGTATCCTTTGTTTGAAACAAGTTATTTGCTTCTTCTGTAATTTGTACTGTCTTCAGCCAAATCCTTTACGAGATTTCCGCTTGTGAGGCTAAGATTAGAATGTTTGCGACTTTTTGTTGATAAAGTTGTTAGACAATTTCTTTGTTGATTGTTCTGTAATTGTATAGTGCTTTATTTCTTAATGTCCATATACGATTTCTGTACTCTGCCAATAGAACAAGTAGCTTTGTGTGGATGTCTTGTGTGGAGTAAGGAATGGAATTTATCATGATGTCTTGTGTGGAGTAAGGAATGGAATTTATCATGATTGCTTTGTTTTTCGGTCTCTGTGGCTAAGGGCTTGCGAACGCGGTTTGTGAACCCGTATACCCGGGTTCAAAACACGGCGATGCTGGTTTTTTCGAAAAAGGTATAGGGGCCGGTCTTTCAGAAAGAAATGGCAAACTACTGAACGTAACACTTGCCTAGTACATCAACAGCATCTGAAAATTACGGTGTTGACTGCAACGTCCCGTAAGGGATACGCAACACAATTTTTTTTGGTGTGTAGACATCTGTTCTTTGTTTCGTATGAGTGTTTAGAATGTTTTATAGGAGATTTATTGTTGGCATGATTGTGTTGCATTCGTAATAGATGTGCTCTTCTGATTCTTGGAGTTCCGTCTACAAAGCTGACACTGTAGTATTTGTTTAGTTATTTTTGCTGTTCTCTCTGTTGTTGGGGTCATACTGTAAACAAGCCTATATGTAATTTCCTTTGCTTTTGGAGTTAACTGTTTGTTGTGAATATTAGAGAAAATTTCGGTATAATCTTTTATGAAATATCTATGTCCTCTTTTAATTCTGAGGTGTACCGGAGTTGCTTGTAATTTAATTAAATGCCTGTAGATTGTATGTGTTTTCTTGTGTAGTAATTTTTCGTGTCCTTTAATGGCTGAAATACATGTTTTGTAGAACGTTGGGAGAGTGCCAAAGTAATGTGAGGATTTAATAGGTATTTAATAAGATAGCCTAATTCCAATGTAATAGTGTGCTAAAGGGTGTTTTTCTGAGTGTTGTAGGATTTCACCTACGTGTTTGATCCTACGTGCTTGTATTTTGGTTGTTATATCTTGGAGGGTGATACCTCCATCTTTTTTGTCTTGCATGAGTGTAGTCTGATTGATACTGTAGATGGTGCTGCCAAACACAAAGCGTCTAATCTCTTTGTTTATGTTTGTGACACTCTGACGTGGAGGATCTAAGACTGTGCATAGATATAGTATTTTTGGAATTATATATGTATTAACAATGGTACTTCTACCAAATATGGTAGTTGTTTTGTATTTGTACCTCTGTAACATATCTGTTATTTTCATCTCTAGATTTTGCCAAGTGTCTTTGTGTGTCTGATTTGGTTGACATGGGAATACTATTCCGTACAATTTTATAAGATTGTTTGGTGTTAAGTCAATTGGAAAATCCGCCTTATTTTTCCATTTGCCTAAGCCCATTATAGTAGATTTTTGGACGTTTAATTTTGCCCCACTCTCTTTGCCGAAAAACGAGAACGTCTCCAAAATTATCCGTACAGATTTTTCAGTTGTCAGAAAGAAAATGGTATCGTCCGCATAAGCACGCAGCTTTTGTTCACCCTTCCCTGGTATGAACGTACCCCTGACATTGTCGTCCTGTCGTATCTTTTCTAGAAGTGGCTCTAGAGTGACAACGTACAGTAATGGGAACAAGGGACATCCCTGTCTCACTGACCTAGTCAACCTGAAAGAATTGGTTAGGGTATGGTTTAATAGAATCCGACTTTCCGGTTTTAAATATAAAATTTGGATCCATGTCCGAAAATAATTTCCCACGTTGCAGTGTGAGAGTTTTGTGGAGGTATGAGTGAGATATTCTGTCGAATGCTTTTTCTTAATCTAAAGAGAGAATTGACAGTTTTTCAGATGTGTGTAGTTGATGATGTCCCTTATGAAGTGTGTGTGTTGCTGGAAATTCCGGTGTTGTACACTACATTGCTGGTCTTCATGAATGAGAGTTGCCATTACTTGTTTCAATTTATTCGTCAAAGTCTTTGTTAAAATCTTGTAGTCTACGTTTAAAAACGAGATAGGTCTGTAACTCTTTAAAAGTGTCTTATCGGTGTTCTCCTTCGGAATAAGAGTGATGTAAGACGTGGTGAAACTGGATGGGAGTACTTGTTTGTGGAAAGATTAAGAGAATACTGTTAGTAAAAGGGGACCTAGAAGAGGAAAGAAAAACTGATAGAATTCAGCGGTAATACCGTCAGGGCCATCCGGTTTGCCCTTCTGCATTCCGTGAACCGTGTTATATCTGTTAGTGTTAATTCAGTATCTAGTGTTAGTTTTTGTTCCTCTGTGAGTTGTTTTGTAAATTTCATAAAGGTTTCTTGTACGTGCGCCTGTGTGTTTTCATCTGTGTAAACGTTCTTATAATAATCTTCAAAGGCTAAGGCTATTTGTTGTGGCTGGATTTGTATATTTCCTTCCTTGTCAATTATCTGGCCTATCTGTCTGCTGCGCTGTATGTTTTGTTCAAAAGCAAGGTATCGTTTACTCGGTATCTCTTGTGTTATAGTTTGTAACTTTTTTCGCAATGTAAAGCCCCCTGAAATCGGTGATGTCTGTGGAGATCTAATTCTTCCTGTAATGCTATGATGTGTGGTGAATTTTTGTCTGTCTGTAATAAGAGCTTAATTGAATTTTCCAATATTTTTTCTTGTTGTGGTTTTTGCTTGTGTATTACTGCTGCTAGTGTTTGAGTTCTCTCTCGTATAGTTTGTTTAAGTGTTTCCCACAGTTCTCGCGCATTATCCTCTGATATATCGCTTGTGTATGTGAGGATAAATTTTGTTATGCAATCTACATAGTCCTGATTTTGTAAAAGTGTGCAGTTAAATTTCCAATGGGGAGATCTTCTAAAATGTGTTGTTGCTTGTACTGTGTTTATTGTTGCAACTACAGCCTTATGATCTGTGAAGTTCAGTGTCTCCTGTAAATGCTTGACTTGTGTTATGTGATGTGTTATTGGCGCATAAATTCTATCTAATCGCGTTGCTCTGTTATGTGCATTGTTTATGTGTGTTGTATCTATTCCATGGGGATGCATCTGCCTGTATGCGTCTGTCAGCCCATGTATATCTAAAATTGTTTGCAATGTGTCTAACTGATGTTCCTTCTCCCCTGTTGTGTTTCTAATTTGCATTCTTACTTCTCCATTGATAAGGTCATGCGCCGAAAGTACGCAATTAAAATCACCCCCTAGAATTATGTTGTGACCCCGATATGAGCGCAATAATAAATTTTCCAGTGATTGGTAGAAGAGCGGCTGATTTCTGTAGTCAGGCGGTGCGTGTATGTTGACAATAGTATATTTATATGTTATTTCCGACCTGTACTATAGCTATCCTACCCTGGCAGTCCCTGTCCTTCTCTATAATCTGCCACTTGTCCGATGTTTGTATTATTGCTGTGCCCAATCCGATATGGTGAGTACTAAGACTAAACCATGAGTGTCTTAGACCTAAGCATGTTGTGATATATGATGCGTTTTCGTCGGTGTTAACGTTAGTTTCCTGTATGAGTATAAAATCAGGTTTATATTTGTGTATGCGTGGAATAAGATGATTAATTTTAGATCTTATACCTCGAATGTTAATTTTATTTTAATTTCCGCTGCCATCTGTGTTGTAATATAAGAAAAGGTTGAGTATAATTATGTTTCTTGTTTCAAACTGTCTGTATTCATGTTATCATTTCTAGAGATATTCAGTAGATTCCTTCGCCGGGCTTAAAATATCTAAGTCTATAACGAGGCGTGGAGAAGAATCTGACAGGTTTCTTTGTCGGGGTGGTGTGTTGATGTTATCACAATCTCTTCCGGTCATGTCGCTGGTCGTTATCTGTTTAGTATAATTACTTACACATTTCTTTTTGTTAGACCTGTTCGCTTCAGACGGTGTAGGGTAGTCGTGGTTGTTGAGGGGCGGCAGCGTGGTAACAGGCGTTTGGCGGGCTGGAGGTGTCGAGCTCTCACCGTCAGACAGGCTCTTGGTTGAGCGTCCCCTTTTCCTACCGACAAGCTGGAAACCGTCTTCATCCTCCTTACTATGTTGATCTGTCTGGGAGTTTGAGATGACTTTCTTGTGCCAGTATAGGTCCCTTCTGAGTTTGTACTTTGGCCGGGCATTTATTACTCCAGTGAGAGTCTTTCCCACAGACTGTACACGCCGTACGGCGCCCCGGAACTGTGATAAAGAGACGGTGTAGCTTATCTTCTACCCCGTCCAACTCCATGTCCACGTAATGTGGCAGAGGTTCTTTCGGGTTGCACAGAAGTAACCACTTGTCCGTGCTGTTTTTAAGTTTATGCACTTCCGCATGTATATCTCCCGAAATATCCGCGGCTATTTGCTTCACTGTCTCAATCGTTGCGGTTGTAGGCATCCAGTGAATCATAGCCTTGATCTTTTCCTTCTCTATTTATTACAATATCTATTACAATAGTTACTTTAGGATCATGCAGTTCATGATTCATCCCGTGGACCCGTTCATAATGAGCCGCCTTTGCTTCCGGTGTCAGTGTAGCGTACCATCTCTTAGGGTCCTCAAAACGGTAGATGGATTTTATCCCTTCCCTACCGATCCCGCAAGGCCCCCTCAAGACGCTCGCCATCAGCGAGTAGTTGAACCGGATTACATGAGGTCCTGATATAGAAAACACAAGTGTGTTCGCTTGATGGAACGCTCCTCCCTCGAAACCTTCACTTGTGTTGACTTTGACATGTTTAACAATTTGGTTTTCCATCTTCGATAATCCGTGACAGAGGACATCTTTAATAAGGAAGCCACACCACCATTGGCACCTTGCCGTCTTGACAGACGATAGTTTGTGCTTTAAAAAGGCATAATAACTTTTAACTATTATTCCGAGACCAGTTAAGACCAGGGATGGAGTTATTGCCTCTCCATAGCACAAAGCCTGGGCTAAAATATAGAGATCATGTGTTGCCCATGCAGCATGATCCCTCTCTCGGCCTGCCTAGTTCACTCCAGCGGAAAGGTAACACCCCTACATCTGGAACAAGACAAGCTGCAGAAGCTGCCGGATCAGCAAAGCAATGCTCTAACTGTCCGCCTGTAATAAGGAAGCACAGATACAGATACACGTGTTGAAAACAATCGAAAACACTTCCACAAAATTGAAATCACTGATATATTTGAAAAATCCGTGCCAGAGGAAATTTTAATCCAGATCTACACGTGGTGAAAAGCTATCGAATTCACTTTCACAAAATTAATATCACTGATATTTTTAAATAATCCGTGAAAGAGAAAATGAAGATTTATACGTTGTATTTTGTAATACTACTATTTGATCTGAGAAAAAAAAAACAAAAAAAAAACACACACACAGGCCCAAAAGATCGCTTGGGCATATTCAGCTTTAAAAAGAAATACTGAAGCCACGTTACGGCTATTAATTCTATATATGGGTATATTACCACAATTAATAAACACGTAATGAAATATAGACAGTGATTAATTCTAAAGAATGTAACACAAAAGACCAATCTCAATAGTATACATTCAAATAAAATTACATAATCAATGAATTTTGCAAATTAATCATAAAAATACTTTTTTTTTTTTAAACCAGTTATTTCCCTTGGCTATTTTGGAAATAATTGTGTCCCTTGGTACCGACACGCCTGGGGCATGTCATCTGCGCTTAGTGTGATGCCGCAGTGACCTATTAACGCACGATGGTGAAATTTTGAATATAGCGGTTTTAAATGGCGCTGAATGGCGTGAGCACATCACAAAATGTATAAACAAATAATCTAAGGCACTTTGCTTAGGTGCCAATGAAGTAATCACATGAAAAAGCTGCGTAAATGGTGACACAAAACTACAATTTATGTCAGAAATTGTACACCTCGAAAGGCACAACCTGTCGGTATGCGTAGATGGTGACAAATATGCTTTAGTTTGCAGTAAAATCGCAACAGCGGTAAAAACTGTATCAGCGAGGCAAACCCCGGGCATGTCAAGCGAGGCAAGCTCCGGACATGTCATTAGCTCTAAAAATTAGCTTACTATCACAGAATACCACTCAGACATTAGCAAGGTACTTTAGGTCAATCCCAGACGCAATACAAACCTGTGATGATAAATCGAAATCATGCGAGGCAAGCCCCGGGCATGTCATACGAATCAAGCTCCGGACACATCTTTAGCTCTATCGCAGAATACCACTCAGACATTAACAAGGTACCTTCGGTCATTGCCAGAAGCACTGCAAACCTGTGACGATAAATCGAAATCATGCGAGGCAAGCCCCGGGTATGTCATGCGAATCAAGTTCCGGACATGTCTTTAGCACTAAACATTAGCGCACTATCGCAGAACAGAATACCACTCAGACATTAACAAGGTACCTTAGGTCAATCCCAGAAGCAATACAAACCTGTGACGATAAATCGAAATCATGCGAGGCAAGCCCCGGGCATGTCATGCGAATCAAGCTCCGGAATGTCTTTAGCTCTAAAAATTAGCTTACTATCACAGAATACTACTCAGACATTAGCAAGGTACTTTAGGTCAATGCCAGACGCAATACTCGTTCTGATAAATTAAATGTAACTTTACTGATGTCCCGTGTGAGTATGTAATGTAGGCGAGAAATTTTCAAATCTTATGCGTTACACGTGTGCCATATCTAGCCTCTAACTAATGGTGCTTGTTGTAATGTAATGATAAACCATCATCAGCGGCATGTGACGTTCCGACTGGTGTAGGATCTCCACAGATTTCGATCTTCCACAATAAATTGTCTTGACCCGCAGCGCAAGGTGCGAGCGTGTGTGTGTTTGTGTGTGTGTGTGGGTGTGTGTGTGTGTGCGTGCATGTATGTGAGCGCGTGCGTGAGCGTACATGTGTGTGTGCATGTATGTGTCTGCGCACGTGTTCGTGCGTGTGTGTGTGTGAGTGCGTGTGTGTGTGCCGTGTCATTTCACGACCAAATGTATGCTTCGAACTATAGCTGTGTCTATCTTTTACATATTGCATTCAAGTATTAATGCATTGCATTTACAGCACATCGCAGTCAGCCGCTGCATTCTGTGGATGTACGTGCTTCCTGGGCAAGTTTGCAGTTGTCTTTCTCAACGGCCGGCACCCATGATAATCTATAGTGTCTGTCATCAGGATTACCATCATCATCATAATCATCATCATCATCATCACTATAGCGTATTCTGCTGTCGTTGTCAAGTGGAGAAATGAAAATCAGCATTATCCTCTCTTGCAGAGGTGTGAAGCAGAGAAATGATGCTGCTCACCATCAGTATCATATTCTTCTGTAGTGTCTGTCATCATGATTATCATCATCATCATCATCATCATCATCATCATCATCATCATCATCATCATCATCATCATCATCATCATCATCATCATCATCATCATCATCATCATCATCATCATCATCATCATCATCATCATCATCATCATCATCACTATAGCGACTTCCGCTGTCGCTGTCAAGCGGAGACATGAAAATCAGCATTATCCTCTCTTGCGGTAGTGTGAAGCAGAGAAATGATGATATTCATCATCACTATCATCATATATTAGGTCGGCTGGGAAGACATGGAATACGGCTGGCAATCGAGTCCGACTGGCGCAACGCAAACAGCCTTTTAAAAAGGGGTATGTGCCCTCGGGGACAGAAGATATGTTTACCGTCAGTCGTATAAACGAGACCAGTCCGGTGACATATGTGCTGAAGGATGATTCAGGGGAGGAACTCCAAGGCTCATTTTACCTAGAAGAAATACAACGGGTTGGAGACAAGCAAGTGTATCGCGTCGAAACAGTCTTACAAGAACGACCCAGGCGAGGTGGTGGTAAAGAGTATTTAGTCAAGTGGTCGGTATCCCAAGTCATTCAACAGTTGGATCTCAGACCTAATCAGATACTAATTGAAGAAACCAACGTGGAAACTAACCCACAAAATAACCCAGAGGGGGAAAGAAATTCGTTCTGGTGCATGTGTGGTCGGCGAGTGCCGCGACTAGAGATTGTCTTCTTCTGTCAACTGGTCGTTATATACACCGTCATTGGCGTATCACTATTCAGTCTGTCTCGAGACAGCGTCGACGTAGTCGAGGGAAAGTTGTGGATCGCTCTTATAAGCTGCTGTCTGGGTTACATGCCACCAAACCCGAAAATATAAGCTTCTACGTGACATTACCGAGTAATGCTTCGCCGAAAATGTTTCCCAAGAACACACCAGGTCACTATTTCGTCAAGTTACCGCGGAATATTGAGGTGAGTCAACATTTCGAAGTGGGTCTGGCCGAAATTCAATTCCCCAACTACTACTGCAATGTGCTAGAGAATGAGGTATGGCTAAGATACATCCCACCCAACGGTAGAGTGATAAGAAAGGCGTGTCCCTCGGGCCTGTACAGTTCACCAGACGCGTTTATAGCTGCACTGAATCGACTAATGAAAGATCGGAAGGTGGACGATCAGCTCTGTGTTCTATTCCATTTCGACAATGCATCAAAGAAAGTGATCGTGAAAATACTTGACCCCGGGGCCACTGTTACATTTAGCGAGAAGTTGCAAGAGATACTTGATACAATTGAAGGTGAAGGGGCGATATACTTGAATAACGACCTGCAAAATGTCTACGTCTACTTCGATCTCATTGCGGCGAGACCAGTCGGATACGTCATGGTCCCACTACTAAGGACGGTTCCTATCATGAATTAGCGCTCGACCTCAGTGTTGCTCGCCTACGACAAACCTCACTACGTACCGCTGAGTCGTTACTCCTTCGACACAGTGTAAATACTTCTAACCACTGATACGGGCACAAAGGTCTCATTCACTACAGGGACTTCAGTGCTGACGTTACATTTTCGAGTTCGGGAAAGATCAGACCTAGAATAATGGTGAAATGCGTGGCGTTAAGTCGAAACCCCAGACTGTACGAAGACATGATATGCCCGACGATCAGATGATTGATGTCTCGGTTATCTACAATACTCACCACACCAAGCAGGAGACCAGTCTTATGACTACATACTAAGTGACATGTACATACTAGGCTACCAACCGAAAAAAAAACCAACCTACTCAGACAATGGTTTGAAGAAATCTAGAAACAACATACAATGTGTATGGCTCTGTATGTGAAAAAAAAATCTTGTGATGATACTATGTATACCAGCTCATATCACATCATCCATTTCGTATAATGACATTATGCAATTTTATTCTTGTGAAATGTACTGAAATACTGTAAAACATACTGAAATAATGTAATATAAATAAGCATATATAATAATTACGTCTTGGTTGTTGAATTTTTTTAGTGTTTACGGTGTATATAGTTGTCATGTGATGGGAGAATGATACATATCGATGACAAATTCATGAAATATTTCAACAAAACTAAGGAATCGGGTTAACCAAAGTAGGAAAAAACTGTTGACCATAGTCTGAAATATCTCAAAGAAAGTTATGAAAAGTAGGAAACTTTGCAAAAAGTAGGAAAATCTGTTACCCAAAAGGAAAAGATATTTGGCCACATTTCAATCAAATTTATGAAGAGTAGGAAAATTTGTTAACCAAATGGCAAACATCTTGACCAATTAACAAAATTTGTTAACCAAATGTGAGAAGTGAGGCAAAATTTCAACCACACTTATAAAAAGTAGGACACTTTTGTTAACAAAATATGAAAATTTTTAGCCAAAGTTGAACCAAACTTATGAAAAGCCCAGCCAAACTTATGAAAAGTAGGAACATTGTTAACCAAAAGGCGAAAAGTTTGGCAAACGCTCAACCACACTCATCAACAAGTAGGAAACTTTGTTAACCAAATGTGAAAAGGTTAGCCTAATTTCAAACCAAACTTATAAAAAAAAACAAAATTGGAAATGTTGTTAACCAAACGTGAAAAGTTTGCCAAATTTCACCCAAACTTATGAAAAGTAGGAAATGTTGTTGTCCAGAGGTGAAAAGTTTGGCTCAAATTTCACCAAAACTTCGACGCTGTCTCGAGACAGATTGAATAGTAATACGCCAATGACGGTGTATATAACGACCAGTTGACAGAAGAAGACAATCTCTAGTCGGGGCACTCGCCGACCACACATGCACCAGAACGAATTTCTTTCCCCTCTGGGTTATTTTGTGTGTTAGTTTCCACGTTGGTTTCTTCCATTAGTATCTGATTAGGTCTGAGATCCAACTGTTGAATGACTTGAGATACCCGACCACTTGACTAAATACTCTTTACCACCACCTCGCCTGGGTCGTTCTTGTAAGACTGTTTCGACGCGATACACGTCTCCCACGCATTGCATTTCTTCTCGGTAAAATGAGCCTTGGAGTTCCTCCCCTGAATCATCCTTTAGCACATACGTCACCGGACTGGTCTGGTTTATGCGACTGACGGTAAACAGTTCTTCTGTCCTCGAGGGCACATATCCCTTTTTAAAAGGCTGTTTGGGTTGCGCCAGTCGGACTCGATCGCCGACCGTATTCCATGTCGTCCCAGTCTACCTAATATATGATGATAGTGATGATGAATAGCATCATTTCTCTGCTTCACACCACCGCAAGAGAGGATAATGCTGATTTTCATGTCTCCGCTTGACAACGACAGCTGAAGACGCTACAGTGATGATGATGATGATGATGATGATGATGATGATGATGATGATGATGATGATGATGATGATGATGATGATGATGATGATGATGATGATGATGATGATGATGATGATGATGATGATGATGATGATGATGGTAATCATTATGACAGACAATACAGAAGAATATGATAGTGATGGTGAGCAGCATCATTTCTCTGCTTCACACCACTGCAAGAGAGGATAATGCTGATTTTCATTTCTCCACTTGACAACGACGGCAGAAGACGTTATAGTGATGATGATGATGATGATGATGATGATGATGATGATGATGATGATGATGATGATGATGATGATGATGATGATGATGATGATGATGATGATGATGATGATGATGATGATGATGATCCTGATGACAGACACTACAGAAGATCATGGGTGCCGGTCTTTGAGAAAGACAACTGCAAACTTGCCCAGGAAGCACGTACGTCCACAGAATGCTGGGACTGACTGCCATGTCCTGTAAATGCAATGCATTAAAGCTTGAATGCAATATGTAAAAGATAGACACATAGCTATATTACGAAGCATACATTTGGTCGTGAGATGACAAGGCACACACACGCGCGCACGCGCACGCACGCACTCACACACACACATGAACGCGTGCGCAGACACATACATGCAGACACACACATGTACGCGTGCTGCGGGGCAAGACATTATATTGTGGAAGATCGAGAGTTGTGGAGAGCCTACACCAGTCGGCACGTCACATGCCGCTGATAATGGTTTATCATTACATTACAAAAAGCACCATTAGTTAGCGGCTAGATATGGCACGCGTGTCACTCGTAGGATTTGAAAATTTCTCGCCTACATTACATACTCACACGGGACATCAGTAAAGTTACATTTAATTTATCACAACGAGTATTCCGTCTGGCATTGTCCTAAAGTACCTTGCTAATGTCTGAGTAGTATTCTGTGATAGTAAGCTAATTTTTAGAGCTTGATCGCATGACATGTCCGGGGCTTGCCTCGCATGATTTCGATCTATCGTCACAGGTTTGTATTGCGTCTGGGATTGACCTAAGGTACCTTGTTAATGTCTGAGTGGTATTCTGCGATAGTGCGCTAATGTTTAGAGCTAAAGACATGTCCGGAGCTTGATTCGCATGACATGCCAGGGGCTTGCCTCGCATGACTTCGATTTATCGTCACAGGTTTGTATTGCGCCTGGGATTGACCTAAAGTACCTTGCTAATGTCTGAGTGGTATTCCGTGCAAGTAAACTAATTTTTAGAGCTAAATGGAGTGGTATTCTGTGATAGTAAGCTAATTTTTAGAGCTAAAGACATGTCCGGAGTTTGCCTCGCATGGCATGCTCGGGGTTTGCCTCGCTGATGCAGTTTTTACCGCTTTTGTGAGATTACTGCAAACTAAAGCATATTTGTCACCATCCACACATACCGACAGGTTTTGCCTTTCGAGGTGTACAATTTCTGACATAAATTGTAGTTTTGTGTCACCATTTACGCAGCTTTTTCATGTGATTACTTCATTGGCACCTAAGCAAAGTGCCTTAGATTGTTTGTTTATACATTTTGTGATGTGCTCACGCGATTTAGCGCCATTTAAAACCGCTATATTCAAAATTTCACCATCGTGCGTTAATCGGTCACTGCGGTATTACACTAAGCGCATATGACATGCCCCGGGCTTGTCGGTACCAAGGGACACAATTATTTCCAAAATACTCCAAGGAAACTAACTGGCGTTATTAGTTTTTTAAAGTATTTTTATGATTAATTTGCAAAATTCATTGATTATGTAATTTTATTTGAATGTATACTATTGAGACTGGTCTTTAGTGTTACATTCTCTAGAATTAATCACTGTATATGTTTCATTACGTGTTTACTAATTGTAATAATATACCCATATATAGAATTAATAGCCGTAACGTGGCTTCAGTATTTCTTTTTAAAGCTAAATATGCCCAAGCGATCTTTTACACCCCCTTCCCCCACCTCCCATTTCAATGTAAAAATGTTGTTATAAAGGTTGTACAAATTGAAGGAAAGGGAGAAAAAAAAAACATCTGTTCTTATTGGTATGTTCACGGATATACATATGGCAGTGTATATATATGCATGCTCTGAAAGAGATGGATGCACGCCCTTTGTGAATGTGGTGGTCAAACGCAGCATTTTTGTGTTTTAATTGTAGTCACTGGACGTGGCTACGTTCAACGGTGACATCAACAATTCAACTTATGTATATACCATGGGTATGAAAGAGGGTGCATGGTGTATGAAAAGGCAGGAATGGGTTTAGAACGAATAAGGGAAGAAATAATCACCGCGTTATAGTCGTTGTTGTCCCCATTATCGAAATCACCACCATAATCACCACCTTTTTACCATCAATCATGTAAAAATGAGATGATTGGCAGAGTATGGGAAAATCCATAATCCTGGTCAGCCATACTTTCTTGTCTTAATTTATTGCTAATACTTTAGGCATATTAGGTACGTATACTTTGTAATTTGATGTTGAAGCGCATTTGTACACCAATTTGACACGCACAAACGCATGTTTAAACAGATCTTCCCGAATACCATACACACAGCACGCCTGTTAAAATACTAACAATACAAATGGAAATGTTTCTTAACACTCAATAAAGGTTTAAAAAAAAAAAAAATACCCGTTTTGGTCTATCCAAAGGCCCCACTTGACCATCAGTTTTCCCATTTCGATGTGAATTTTGATGGCCCTCCTCTGGGGACAAAGGCTAATATCCGGGGTAGGGGCCCATTCCCTTGCGTCCCTCACATCGGCCAACCCCCCCCCCCCCCACACACACACACAGTGTGACTCGAAACCGGGTGCCCGACATCTAGTTGGTCTACTTATCCATATAAGTATTCCAGATGCCCGTGGCTTGCCTCACTGTCTTAAAGTGGTCCCGGCACGACCCGGGGAAGCGGATGCGGCCGGCGGAGGCATCTGGGGGTACCGAGGGCGCGTGTCCCGGACCGGAAGTCAACTGAAAGTACAGAAAGTGACAACCGGGCCCAAGAAACTACCCGCCAAAAATTCAAAAATGAGTTCCGCTTTTGTTATGTCAGCGATCTGGATCCATAATCTTCATATAGTAAAAAGATGACGTCACCAGACGGATCTGGATCCAGATTTACTAATTAGTTAGGACATGACATACTATATATATATCATCATCATCATCATCATCATCATCATCATCTTCCACTTCTGCCGTCAACCGTCGTGGGGAGGAATAATTTGCGTTCCAGCGCCCGGTGGACGGCACTGGATAGTGTCATTCCGTGTCAGTGGCGTCTCTGGGGTTGGTGTCACCCAGTGCGGTAAACTCTTGGTGTCACCCCTCTAGACTTTCACCATGGTCTTCTTCTGAGTGTTCCTGTACCATATATAATCGCATATAGTAATGTTTGTAAAATAAGTCAAAAAGTTAATAAGGACATAAGAAAGAAAACAAATTGAACAATATAACTTCAATACTTCAGGTAAAACATAAATAAAGAACTTCGACAAACTCGGACAAAGTTAAATTTTTTTTATTTAACATTAAAATTTCTAAAATTAACAATGAACGGTTATGAAACCCGACTAGACAGAGCTATGTCTGCTTTGTCAAATTTGCAATTTTTTAATTTTGGTGTCACCCCTTGATGGTGTCACCCGGTGCGGACCGCACCCCCCGCACCCCCCTAGTGACGCCCCTGTTCCGTGTGGTTGTACAATTTCTCTGATGTCGTCAATTCATTTTCTTCTTGAACGTCCTCGTGGTCTCGTCGCAGACGATCTTTGATGTAAGGCCAGTGATGGTAGTTGCTGATGTTGCATTCTAACGACATGGCCAAACCACTTGATCTTCTGTCTTTCAATAAATGTGGCACAGGGTGTTGATCCCACAGTCCGTCTGATAGTAGCATTTCTTACTCGGCAGGAGTATCTTACTCGGATTGTTAAGTTGGCAGCTCTCCCTCAGGCATCTCATTTCGCAGATGTTGATTTTGCGAAGGTGTAATTTGGATAAAGTATATATATATAGTTTAAGTCCCCGCTAATCACTGGTATGATGAAGGCTAATAGACTACAATGGCTGGGGCATATAGAAAGAATGGAAGATAATAGGGAAACAAAACTCGCTTACACTCAGGAAATAAATGACCGTAGACCCCGAGGTAGACCAAGAAGGCGGTGGGGAGATAATACATGTACAGACCTACAAGCACTTGGAATCAACGACTGGCAAGAGAAGGTCCACCAGAGAGACGAATGGAGACGGATTGTATTTGCAGCAAAGAACCTCAATGGCTCGGAACGCTGAAGAAGAAGAAGATATATATATATATATATATATATATATATATATATATATATATATATATATATATATATATATATATATATATATATATATATATATATATATATGCATATC
>OY992892.1:26340323-26400323 GCA_963921405.1 Cepaea hortensis | reverse complement strand
GATAGTAGACATTGCAATTCTTCCTCAGAGTGGGTCGTAACTGCAGCATCATCTGCAAAAAGCAACTCTCTGATCAGTACCCTCCTAATTTTGGTCTTAGCCTTCAATCTCTGAGCATTGTAGAGGCCGCCATCTGAGCGTGAGTGAATGTATATACCACCATCCTGATCACGAAATGCATATTTCAGTAGAAGTGAAAAGTATATTCCAAAGAGGGTGGGAGCTAGTACACAACCTTGCTTAACTCCACTCTTGATTTCAAATTCTTCAGAAGTTGCACCATCAAACTTGATTATACCCTTCATGCCTGTGTGGAACGATTCCACAATGGACAGAAGAGTTGGTGGGCAGCCAATCTTCTTTAGTGCCTTGAACAGACCCTCACGACTGACCAAATCAAATGCCTTTGTGAGGTCGATGAAGGCAATAAACAGTGGTTGATTCTGTTCACGGCATTTTTCTTGCATTTGTCGCAATGAGAATATCATATCAGTGGTAGACCGGTTCTGTCGAAAGCCACACTGTGATTCGGGGTAGACTTGATCTCCTAGGACTTGAAGTCTGCGCAGAACAATTCTGGCAAATACTTTTCCAACAATACACAGAAGTGAGATACCCCTATAGTTGTTACAGTCGCTCCGATCGCCCTTGTTCTTGTACAGCGTTATGATGTTTGAATCTTTGAAATCCTGTGGGACTTGTCCTTCACGCCAGCATAGCTCTATTAGCTGGTGGATCTGTAGAGTGAGTGTGTCTTGCCCACTCCTGATAACCTCTATTGGAATCCCATCCTTACCTGGAGCCTTGCCAGATGCAAGTTCATTTATAGCACACTTAACTTCTGTTATGGTGGGAAGTGTGTCCAGGTGATCAAGAGTTGGTAGAGCCTCTATGGCGTTAAGGGCATCATCCGCTAGTTTGGTCTCACTTGAGTAAAGCTCCAAATAGTGCTCTACCCATCTGTCCATCTGCTGTTTCTTATCAGTGATGACTTCTCCAGTCAAGGTTTTCAGCGGTGCACTTCTTTTGATCACTGGACCACAGGCTTTCTTTATTCCTTCATACATGCTTCTTATGTCTCCCTTATCACTTGCGATTTGAATGGACTCACATAACTTGATCCAATAATCATTTGCACACTGCCTGGCAGCCTTTTGCACATCCTTCCTAGCTTGCCTTAGCTCACTCAGAGTGTTACGCGTTGGTCTTTCCTTGTTTCTTAAGAGAGCTTTCTTCTTCTTATCAATCAAGGGCTGCAGAGTCTCGCTGTTGGCCGCAAACCAGTCCTGCCTCTTATGATCCACAGTGCCGTAAACCCCTACGGCAGTTTTATAAAGAGTTTCCTTAATTTGACCCCACTTTTCATTTACTGTACAATTTTCTGGTGTATCAGTGAAAGCGTCTTCAAGTTGCTGTTGAAACTGAAAGCACTTTTCAGGATCATGAGTGTTAATAATATTAATCCTGGGGCTAGATTTGTGTTTAGCTGTGTAGATTCTCTTTGGTCTCAGTCTAACTCTTGCAACAACCAAAAAATGATATGTATCACAGTCAGCACTGTGGTAACTACGAGTCAATGATATATGGTTCAGATGTTGTCTCCGTGTGATGATGAAGTCCAGCTGGTGCCAATGGCCGGATCTTGGATGTTTCCATGTGACCTTATGCATCTCTTTTGTTTTAAAAAAAAGAGTTTGTAATACATAGGTCATTACTGGTGCAATGCTCCAGCAGCCTTTGTCCATTTTCATTCATGCGACCGATGTTGTATTTTCCAAGGGACACTGGCCATGAACTCGAGTCCTTGCCCACACGAGCATTGAAATCACCGAGCATATAAATGTAGTCAGATTTTGGAACTGCCTTGATCACGGAGTCTAACTCCTCATAGAACAAATCCTTCACATCATCAGAGGAATCGAGTGTCGGTGCATATGCAGTAATAATGGTGGCAAACCCACAAGAGGTTGCCAAGCGCAGGGATAATAGTCTTTCATTTCCTCCTGCTGGAATTTCAATCATTCCCAGTAGCGAATTCTTCACTGCAAAGCCCACACCGTGTTGCCTTTTTTCTGCCTGCCCTCTACCCTTCCAGAAAAAGGTGTAGTTGTTTTCCCTGAGTGACCCTTCCTCAGCGAGGCGAGTCTCCTGCAGGCCAGCAATATCAATGTTAAGACGATTGAGTTCGGCATCAATCACAGCCGTTTTTCTCACATCGTCAATATTGGTCAAGTCAGTGGAAAATCCTGGACACATGGTTCTCACGTTCCAGGTTGCAAGCCGTAGCTTGAGGTTTCTATTTTTATTTTTGTTTGTACCTAGTGCATTGGTTTTACAGCCTGCGATTCAGATTTTGTCCTAGCCCCAAGTACCCATTGAAGCAGGCAGGCTGTGGCGGATCAGCACCCAATTGGCTGGGGGCTGCCCAGCTTGAGGCGGGCGGTAGCTGATCAGTGACACCTATAGGTGTCTCCCACCGTCAGAGGCAACGCGTGGCGCCCCATGTCTACGCCAACTGACAAGGACTTATAACCCGTAACAGTTGCCTCTCGCTTTGATTCCGAGACCAGTTAAGACCAGGGATGGAGTTATTGCCTCTCCATAGCACAAAGCCTGGGCTAAAATATAGAGATCATGTGTTGCCCATGCAGCATGATCCCTCTCTCGGCCTGCCTAGTTCACTCCAGAGGAAAGGTAACACCCCTACATCTGGAACAAGACAAGCTGCAGAAGCAGCCGGATCAGCAAAGCAATGCTCTAACTGTCCGCCTGTCGGAGCTTCGATCCTAGACCAGTCGCCAACCAAGGCTTAGGGCCTGGTCTGCCCTGCCATGACAATTTTGTCTTTAGCTTGCATTTCCTCGCACCAGGGTAAGGCTTGTACCCTCCCAATTGCGCTCTTCCGCCCGAAGCCGTTGGCACAATGTGGGGTGTCGGGTTTGGTAAGCGTCGCCCAACGTTCGGCGCTAGCAGAAACCAGGTAGTACCGTCTACTGTTATACGGTAGCTCAGTCATATCTGACTAAGACCTGACTGACATATGTATATATGGGCCGGCTCCGTGGCCAAAGGCTTGCGAACGCGGTTCGTGAGTCGCTTAAAAGACGTTCAAACCGCAGCCGCGACAGATTTGTGCAGCAGACCGTGTCGCGTTGTGTTATAACGTGTTGGTATGGGAGCCGGTCGTTCAGAAAGCAATGGCAAACTACTGAGCTACTGAACGTAAAAACTTGCCTAGTACATCAACAGCAGCTGAAATATGCTGGTGTTTACTGCAACGTCCTGTAAGGGATATGCAACATTAAAACAATATATGTGTATATATATATATATATATATATATATATATATATATATATATATATATATATATATATATATATATATATATATATATATATATATACTAGCTGACCCGGCCCGGCTTCGCCCAGACTCTGGTGGGGAGCATCTCATTTAATTCATATAAGTAGTCATATAAGCTCCCGTTCCCGTTCCCGACTATCTATCTGTCTGTCTGTCTGTCTATTATTAGAAAGAGCACTTAAAAGATCTTTACATCTTCCCCAAACAATAAACTTGGGTAAATGGAGCGTCTTATTTAATTCATATTCGGCCCCTGCTCCCGTTCCCATTCCCAAAAAATACGACCCGGCCCGGCTTCACCCAGTCCCTGGTGGGGAGCATATCATTTAATTCATATTCGACGGAGGGAGGAGGAGGAGGGAGCAGGAGGAAGGAGGAGGAGACAGGAGTAGGAGGGAGGAGTAGGAAGGAGGAGGAGGGATTAGGAGGAAGAGGGAGGAATGAGGGGAGAGGGAGGAGGAGGAGGAAGAGGGAGGAGGAAGGAGGAGGAGGGAGGAGGAGGAGGGAGGAGGAGGAGGAGGAGAGAGGAGGAGGGAGGAGGAGGAGAGAGGAGGAGGGAGGAGGAGGAGGAGGGAGGAGGATGAGAGAGGAGGAGGAGAGAGGAGGAGTGAGGAGGAGGTGGACGGAGGAGGAGAGAGGAGGGAGGAGGTAGGAGGAGGGAGGAGGAAGGGAGAGGAGGAAGAGGGAGGAGGGAGGAGGAGGGGGAGAAGGAGGGAGACGGAGGGAGGAGGAGGGGAGGAGGAGGGAGGAGGAGGAAGGCGGAGGATGGAGGAGGAGGAGAGAGGAGGAGGTGGAGGGAGAAGGAGGAGGGAGGAGGGAAAGGGAGGAGGAAGAGAAGGGAGGAGGGAGGGAGGAGGAGGAGGAGGGAGGAGGAGGAAGAAGGAGGAGGAGGAATGTGAAGGGAGGAGGAGGGAGGAGGTAGAGGGAGGAGGAGGGAGGAGGAGGAGAGGAAGGAGGAGGGGGAGGAGGGGGAGGGGGGAGGAGGAGGAGGGAGGAAGAAGGAGGAGGAGGGAGGAGGAGGAAGAGGGAGGAGGAGGAATGTGAAGGGAGGAGGAGGGATAGGGAGGAGGGGGAGGGGAAGAGGAAGAGGGTAGGAGGAAGAGTGGAGAGGAGGAGGGAGGAGGTAGAGGGAGGAGGAGGAGGGAGGAAAAGGGAGGAGGGAGGATGAGAGAGGAGGAGGTAGGAGGAGGAGGAAGAGGGAGGAGAAGGAAGGAGGAGGAAGAAGGAGGAGGAGGAGGGAGGAGGGAGAGGGAGGAAGAGGGAGGAGGAGGAAGGAGGAGGAAGAGGGAGGAGGAGGAAGAGGGAGGAGGAGGATGGAGGAGGGAGGAGGAGGAGGAAGAGGGAGGAGAAGGAAGGAGGAGGAAGAAGGAGGAGGAGAATGGAGGAGGGAGAGGGAGGAAGAGGGAGGAGGAGGAAGGAGGAGAAAGAGAGAGGAGGAGGAAGAGGGAGGAGGAGGATGGAGGAGGGAGGAGGGAGAGGGAGGAGTGGAAGAGGAAGAGGGTAGGAGTAGGGGAGAGGAGGAGAAGAAGGGAGAAGGAGGGAGGAGGAGAAGGAGGAGGAGGGGAGAGGAGGAGGAGGGAGGAGGCAGAGGGAGAAGAAGGAAGGAGGAGGAGGAAGGAGGATTCTGTGTAGTCACGTCATTTTCTTCCCTTTCCCTAGCGTTTTGGTTCGGGGATTCTTTCATCATCATCATCATATATTTACGTACGTATTTTGGGAGGGGGAGGATGGAGGAGGAGGAAGAAGAAAAAAAACTATGACAGTTGGCAGCTCTGGAATGAAAGGAAGGCGTGTAGAAAATTTCATCTCAATCGGATGGGCCGTTCGCGAACGTATAAAGGACATACGGACATACATACATACGGACATACATTTGGACAGGATCCTTTTTTATATATAAGATGTTCATACACACATTGAAGCATAAAACCCAATATTAAAGATAACGGCAGTCCAAAATCAAAACATTAACAATGTTTAGTCCCGAGCAAATAACAAGACCTCTCGGCCAAGTCTATAGGGTACATCAAGTACCACAACCAGCTATTTCAAAAAACTGGTCACGGTGGTTAAAAGGGAAAAATGGGCAGAGGTGTGTCAAAGGGTAAGCACAGACAAGTCACTGAAATTGTTCTGGCGACTACATAAAAGCATGAGTGGTGTAGTCAAGAATAAGAGCATTTCTGACTTCCAAGGTGCTGACCTCATCTGGCAGAGGACTGACGAGGACAAGGGCAAAGCCCTCTTTGAACGCTACCTTGAGCAGAGCAACCAGACAGACATGGGAGGTCGAAATCTGGCCAAGGAGGTCACCTCAGACAGATGCAAGGCCCAGAACACTTCGGATGAAGACACAGTGACAGTGAAAGAAATCAAGGCTGTGCTTCGACGATCAAAAAACAGTGCTCCAGGTCCTGATGGCATAAGATACGACGACATAAATAGGTGTACCGACAATGAGCTAGAGAAACTAGCAGACATGTACAACAACAGTATAGGGAGTGCTAGCATCAAGGAGGAATGGTTACACAGCTATCTGATTCCCTTGCCGAAGCCTGACAAAGACCACAAAAAAATTCAGGGATATCGAATTATAACCATGCAGAATACAATAGGCAAGCTGCTGGAGAAGGTAATTGCCAGGAAAATATCAAGCCAACTAGAGAGGCAAGGTGTTTTCCCACCTACCCTGGGTGGGTACCGTCCAAAAAGAGAAACCTGGACCAATGCAGCAGTCTTTGCCCAGGATGTCTATGAAGGTTTCCACTCAGGCACTGAAACCGTTGCTGCAGCGATTGATCTTGAGGACGCATACAACAGAGTACCACTGGATTTTTTAATGTTTCAGCTTCTTGAACTAAACGTAAGTCCATTCCTCCTTAGTTGGATCGCTGCAGCCCTCTTCCAACGGAAAGTAGTTTTTAGATGTGGCAGTTGGACTTCGGAACCAACAACAATATATCCTGGCCTACCACAGGGATCACCATTATCTCCGGTACTGTTCAACGCCTACACAGTGAGAATCACCAGTGAGCAGATCACTGGACCTGGCAGGACATTGTCATATGCCGATGATGTTTTAGTGTATCGTCAGGGTAAGGATAGAGAGGAGGTTGCTGGGGAACTACAAACCGAACTCAATCGCATAAGTACTTGGTGTGATGAAGCTGGGGCAATGGTCAACCCAACAAAGGCAACAGTGACTTGGTTCTCGTTGAATAATCATATTGTCAACAATCCAACACCAACTGTAATGCTGTGTTCAGAGACGGTGGAAAGAACGCAGGCAATGAATTACCTGGGGATACGGTTTGATCGAAGCCTTGCTTATAATGTGCACATAGACCAGGTGATAACAAAGGCCAAGCGGGGTTTGGCAGCGATGCGGGTGATGGCGGCAGCAAACTGTGAGCAGCGCCATCTATGTCTTCTGTACGAGGGGCTGGTCATGTCTGTTTTGGAGTATGCAATGGCAATCTTGACTCTCAGCCATAAGCAGATAGAAAGGATGGAAAGGATACAGAATGAAGCTATGCGCATTATTCTTGGATGTACAAGAGATACAGCATGCAGGGCGATGCGCTACCTTCTTGATTTTCCAACCATTGAAGAGAGAATACAAGTTTGCAGGGCACGCGCCTACCTCAGAATTAACGCAAGCACACAACATCCACTGCATAGTGAAATTAGGAAGGTGAAGGGCAGCAGGTTAAAAAGAGGACGGTCGTGGATGGGTCAAGCCGAAGACATTCTTCAACAGGTGTGTTCACTTGAGGACTTAGAACCTGGCGAGGAGTGGGTGCAAGTGCCAACAGACTTCTGCACATCCTTTTCAGTTTGCATCCAACTAGATAGAAAATGCAGACAAGAAAATCCGGCTGCTGTTGAGGCTGAAGTACAAGCGTTGATTTTCGAGAATTCGCTAGACGGTGACGCGGTCATCTACACAGATGGGTCGGTCGTCCGACATGTGAGAAGCTCATGGGCCTTTACAGCTCGGGCCGGAGGGAGAATTGTGAAGGAGGACTCTGGTGCTTTCACTGAAACCACAAGTAGCCTGACCATGGAAGTCATGGCAGTAAGTAAAGCAATAACATGGCTCGAGACACAGACATTCACCAGGGCTTGTTTCCTTAGCGACTCAATGAACATGATCAAGAGGATAGAGGAGGGGTCGATCCGAAGAGAATGGTTGCTGCCTCTGAAGCGGTCTCGGCTGGCAAAGATTAGTTTCATCTTCGTGCCAGGGCATGCGGGAGTACAAGGAAATGAGCGGGCTGACAAGCTCGCAGGTGAGGCTACTGTGGAGGGCGGACGCGCCATGGACCAGGCTGACATTCTGAATGCTCTACGTGATGTGAGACTTTTGCGAGAACCAAGTGATGACTGTGAATCTACAACAATGGCCAGACTGCTAGAGCATCAAATTAAAAGAGGTGTGGCCAAACAAGAACACTACGCAGGAAGCCAAAGAAGATTGATAAACCAACACAGAACTGGCGTCGTTAGCCGCTACACGCTGCGGGATTTGCTGAGGAGGGGATCCGAGCACTTATGGACTGAATGGTTCGATGTGCAGCGAGGATGATCTGTCGACTAACTAACTAACTAACTAAGTACCACAACCGAATGCTTAAACACCTAAGCTGGGTAGAGTGTGACGCGTAACAAAAGCTAGACACCTTGACAAACGATGTGACACTTACACAGGAAGAACTTTGACACTGACAAAAATAAAATACCTTAACATGAGAGACAGACACCAACAGTTGTAACACCAACAAAAATTATTCTAATTCTAATCAGAAAAACTTCATTTTGAACGTGAGATTACCGTGTCGATATCATGCTCAAGATTCGAACGATATAAGTGACTATGTATTTTAAGTATTTCAGCCAATGTATAATTTATCTATTCACTGCATATGATATACAAGTCTGCAAACTGCACCTGACGAGATGCAGCGAAATTGTGCAATATCTTGTACATGACCTGTGCCATGAAAAACGAGATTTGTCTGTTATAGTGTGTCTACTGGAACTCGTGTTCTCTGGTCAAAAATCCACGCGTTCACTCATACGAATGCACACCACACATACACCACACACACACACACACACACACACACACACACACACACACACACACACACACATACATACACACACACACACACACACACACACACACACACAAAACGACACACACAAGTAATGTAAAAGAAAGTTCACCAACAAATCTGCGTAGCCGGTGCAAATAAACGCCTGCTGTTGTTTATGTCACTTATTGTGTAAATGTTTACTGCAGTGCATTTAATCGGTAACATAAGATGCATACAAGAGGAAAACTGGTTAGTTTCTCTGATGGTGAGAGAAGCTACGCAAGTCATCGGGGGATAAACTAAAGGCCATATAAACAGCGCAGAGATAGGGATAGGCACATGAGTTACAATTCGAAAGCCACACCATCCTGAAACAATGAAAGAACGAACAAAGAACAAACTTTGTTTTCAAAGGTTTAAGAATTGGGTTGAATTGTTTCAAGGTTCTTGGGAGCAGGCGAAACGGTTAAGTAGGCTGAATTTTGCACAGGAACAACGCAATCACATGTGAAAAAACTCTTCGGATGAACGCAGGAGAAGAAGAAGAAGAAGAAGAAGAAGAAGAAGAAGAAGAAGAAGAAGAAGAAGAAGAAGAAGAAGAAGAAGAAGAAGAAGAAGAAGAAGAAGAAGAAGAAGAAGATGATGATGATGATCATTGAGGAAACAGAATCTCACGAGAAAAAGGGACACTCACTTTTGGCGAGTTACTCTATCCGTAACAGACAGATCAAAAAGCCGTAACCAGTGTCACTATCGACCACGGAGTACACAGCCATTCGCAGTGTGACTATCCAGAATTCGGGTAAATCATTGTCCTTGCCGTACTGGGAATATTTCTTCTAAGGAATAAAAGACGTGGTGGTATTTCTCTCAGCAAGGTCCAGGTATGTGATAACTTAGATCAAAGTCTATGTGTGGGTGACCATTGATGCATGACTATTAGAATGTCCGGACTTCAGTAACAATAACATAGAATCAATCAACCAATCAATCAATCAATCAGTATGAAGATACATCTTTATTTCCGCTGTAAACTTGTTGTTTTGTTTATCACATAGACTATCAAGATATTTCTAATTACGTTTCCCAGTAACTAGTATAAATCACTTTGATACGTAGATGTTAATATGTTTTGCTGATTAGGTTTCTTCTACTTCTTGTGTGTTTGTATGTTTTTGATTATTTGTATGTCTACATAGCTATGGAAAATTATATGTCTACATTACTGGAGAAAATTATATGCATCAACTCTCAGGTCACCGTGGAGCCTAGTGAGTGTGCATCTTATATATATATATATATATATATATATATATATATATATATATATATATATATATATATATATATATATATATATATATATATATGTGTGTGTGTGTGTGTGTGTGTGTGTGTGTGTGTGTAATTTAAAATCTGCCTATCTACCACCAGTGAACCTAACTATTTATTTATATATTAGTCACTCCACCCATTTATCTGGGTGTGTGTCTGGACACCCATCAGTCTATTTTGTCTTAGTTGCCTATTATTTTAGTTTTTCTGCCAACGTCTGACGACTACCCATCTTCATAAATGACATCTATCCATTCATCCATCCTCCCACCTGCCATGTGTCGCAAGACAAATAATGCGGCAAGTGCGCGTACACATATAGATTATCGGGAAATAGAAAGGTATAGCGCGCACTAAACGCACAAGAGCTGGCTTGGAGATAAAGACGTCAGAGAGTGACAGATAGAGACGGCGAAATATCAAGGAAGGACGGCAAGAAGATAGATCATCACAAGAGAATCCTAAGAGCTTATTTTGAAATATTAACATCGGGAAGAGATAGTTTGAGTACTAGATGAAGAAATATATGAAGATATTTACAGCAAACCAACGGAGAGAATATGGGGCACGATACACAACTTAATAACAGAGGAATTGGGCACGAAGGTCAAGCAGGGCTGATGCGACATTGTTGAAGTTAACTAACTATTGAGAAGATGTATACAGAATCGTCCGATAAGCAGTTGGGGCATGAATAATATCAATGTACGCCCAACATAGGTGAGTGTGAAATAGATTGATGATAATTTGTATTTGGTTGCGAGAGCAGAACGACAGGCATAATGGAAATGCGAGTATGGATGATTATTTGAATTGTCCAGCATGTTGTGGGGATCGTTGGGAACTGCACCTCAATAAAACTAGAACAGATTAGGACTCACTTGTCCGGCGTTATTTTATGAACATTTTATGTTGACCAGATGGTCCATTGATATCCATTTGAGAGCCAATAGTGTGATCTGTTATCGATGTGAGACTGTGAACATTCTATATAATTGAAATTAGAGACACGAGTCAATACTGTCAATGAAGATAGCAAGACACCTCGTCGCAGTAAAGGTGGAAGTTCGTAGCGGCCGAGCAACTGTTAAAGGACAAAGAGGTTGAGGGAAATATCAAGGTAAAGATGTTGGAGATGGAGAAAGAGGCAGAAATATCTAGGAATAAGTTGGCATGCAAAGCACTGGATCCCGTCAAAAGATATCAGGGGATCATTAGAAATTTTGCCCAAGGGGACTCTATTTCTGCATGGTTGACTAATCTTGAGGTCCTTTTAACTCATTACGACGTACCGGCTGACCAGTGGGCCATGCTACTTCATAGGCACTTATCATGGGAGCCATTAAAGGTAATCGAACTCATACCAGATCAACGACGTACTGATTACCAATATATGAAACAAAGACTCCTGGCGCGTTTCTCATTAGACACGGCAGGTCTTCGTACAGCATAAAAGACACTGGGACCTAAGTCAAACCAAACATTTATAGATTTCGTTTCAGAGACAACATTAAAAAAAAGTCGCTTAAAAGTCGACAGGGTCGACTTTATTGCACCGGGTTTTATCCCATATGGCTCGGTCTCTTTCCGCAGCACGGAAAGCGTCGCACAAAGCACGAACTCCGTAGCTTTTAGCGACGACCCACAGGAGTCTCCGAAACATTTAACTCGTAAACCGAAGGACGGTTTAGAGACGTAAGAGACAACATTACTATTTGACAGGTGGTTGAGATCAGCTGAGGTTGGAAACGCTTTCGACAAACTCAAAGACCTCATGCTCAGAGATAAGCTTATTTCTGCAGTGACACACACAATGGCAACTTTCCTTATAGAAAACAGGTGTGTTTCAGTGGCTGAAATGGAAGCAAAGGGAGAATCATTCTATAATGCACATAAGGACATTTTTGCAGAGAGCACTCAACCAGAACTTATCATAGGGGCATCCGCCAGAGTACCTAGTCACAAATATAGCAATTCTCCAAACAAATTTCAACATCAGGACAAATATAGACAGGGCCAACAACGATCTAACACAAGAAAGGGCATGGTAGTCCAATGTAGGTATTGTCGAAGCCAACACGGAACAGGGGAAATGTGTGATTCTAACCCGGAATATGAGTCTTAAATTAAAGAACTAGCATTGAAACGTAAATATAAATACACAGACTATAAAAACAACTTTAATTGTTTTGCTTGTAATAGTTTTGGACACGTGGTCAAGTCATGTAGATTACGACAGATGACCAAAAATGCATGTTTAGCCTATGTTATGTCAAGTAGCGACGACGATGACAAGCAAGACGATAACGCGTCTGACAAGTATAAACGACAGGAGAACAATCAGAACAGAGCATACGTACAAGAGGCAAACTCCGCATATATAAATGATGGAAGACTGAACGTCAAACATGCAATTGTCAATGGATTAGCAGTCAGAATGGTGAGGGATACAGGAACCTCGATTATTGGAATTGACAGAAAACTAGTGAAAGAGGAGGATTACACCAATGAGAAGGTCATATCAGAACGTTTGGTGGATCGCTAGAACAATTCGAAGTGGCATGGACAGACATCAATTGCCCATACTATCAAGGACGAGTAACAGCGGCAGTACTACCACAACCAACGACTGAACTAATTGTGGGAAACATTCCTGGAGTAAAAGAGTGTACCGCCCAAGAAGTAGAACAATGGGGAAAAGACAACATAGAAATACAAGAAGGAAATTGCGCAACATTAATTTTCCCGACAGAAAATTTTCCTGTCGCAAGCGATGATTCAGAAATAGAGACCAACATTTATTAAATGGAAGGAAACGTCATAGGAAACCAAAAACAAACCAGTCAATCAATAACCACTAAAATGACAAATGGTATTAATGACAATACACAAAAGACACGCCAAGGGTTGACACATACATATATTACTTGGGATTCATTACCGATAAGATCTAACTTAACTCAAGAAGAACTTGACAAAGTTACATTTGTTATTGAGAATTTTAGACGTATTAGTCCTTCATTTAGTGACAGCACACCAATAATTAAACAATTCTTTGCGTCACACTTAGATAATAGTAGCGTGTACGTAGATCACATACTCGGATGTGCAGCTAAAAGATATGAGTCAAGCTCAGATGAGATGTTTTCGGAGAAGGAGACATACAGAAAGAACAATAGGCAACAGCATCGGTCGAAAAAGACACCCAAAACACGACAAGCAGATATGGTAGGTTATACAAAATTAAACTGGTATGACGAAACTCCGCCAAAGATTCTACAAGTCAATTATACTAACCCAGACACTTTACTAACAGAATGGAAACAACAGGGTATTCCCGAAACTCAAATTGACAAAAGAACACGGGACGTGAAAATTAGAAACTGGAATCGATACTAGAAAAGCATGGGTTTATCCGATGAAGAACACGTCAACTAGATAACTTTAAATCAGTAACAACATACGCCACACACATGGATGATAATCACTGCCCAGTTCTACATATTAAAGAAACATAGCTTAGAAAGAAGAACACAAGTCAAGTCAGATACATTCATTAGGTTCACATGCATTACACACAGCGACAAAAGAACATTGTATTTCTGAGCACTGAATTCTTTTCTTATAAATCTGTCGAATTTGATCTGTCTATAATATCTCTTATATTATAATCAAACGATATTCGCTGCATATACAGCTGGTTACATATGCTATTTAGGAAGTACAGTTTTTTACAATTATGTAGTTCGTCAAACACATATAACATATCAGTCAAGTACATACATCACAATACTTCAATAATAAGTGCATACTATACAACAATTCACATAGTCGAGCAGCTTGTACATATCATCCACAATATAGCATCTCATAAAGGGTGCTTGAACAACTATTATATTCTGAAATAATGGTCAGGACATTTCAGGCCATTGGAAAACAGCTTGTAGTAATTAATATTAGCAATTGTATTATGGCTATGTCATCATTGATTTGTTCAGATGTATTTGAATATTATTGTTAAAGATAGTTAAAATACGGCAGTATCAGTATGGAGAGGATGGATGGTAATACATGTCAGTAATAGTCTCTTCATCAAAATGTGATATGAATCCTATCGAAGCAGACGAAATGTAATCCCACGTTACAAGTTTTCTACGTTCGAATTCGTCGTATTACAGATAAGTTATGATAATTATTAAGATATATTCTTGGTAATTCACTAATTTTGAAAAAATCAAAAAATTTATAAATTCAGAAAAATAAAAAAAAAATGAAATCATGAAAACAAAATGAAAATAATGAATTCATGAAAAAAAAATTAAATCATAAAAACAAAATTAAACAATGAATTCATGAAACATAAATGTAATCATGAAATTGAAGAAAAAAAATATATGAAAAAAAAGAAAAAAAGAAAAAGAAATGAAAAGAAAAGACATGACAAAACAATTGACAAAAGAAAAGAAAAAGATGTCATTATTTTGTTTATTTCAATTCATTGTCACTGTGACGAAACGCGTTTATCTGTCTTGGGTCGTAAAGATCCCGCACTATTTTGGCGCGTCATCGGGGGACTTTCCCAGCTAAAAATAGACTGAGGGAAGCCGATGGAGGAATTACTATCTAGAATCTTCTCAAAACACCGGAATTTGAGTGACCCGTGAGGCTGAGTATCGCACTAAATTCTCGTGCAGAGAGATCTAGAAATTCTAGGCAGGGAATGACGGTTTCCCGAGAAAGTGTCTTTTCTCAAGAAGCACTATCTTCTCGTGCGCATTGAGTTGGCACGAGGGGGGAAATTGGCTAAACCTTTCATTTACTTCCATTTTGCTCGGAAAGAGCAGACGCAGGCCTTGTGAGCCAATTTTGTGAGGCGTCTCACCTCAACCATGATTCGGCTGACTGTTATGGAAAGGAAGCTGAGAAGCCCTTGAACAGTTCTGAAGCTGACTGGAAATCTGGTTCTTAACATTCAGGTACATATTTGTTTAAATCATTTAACTTTGTAAGTGTGTACCACACGCCATTGTTCTAACCTCATTACCTATGCGGATGTCCTTGCATACTAATTAGCAAACCGATCGATAACGCGGTTGATGGCTAATCGTGTGTTTGTTTACTGCATGTTCGCGAATCAGCTGTTGGGAACGCAGGAAGGCGATGGGGCTATATGGATGTAAATTATATTTACCATATATTGTAAATCGTTGCATCTATTAGGTTGCTGTGTTAGAATAAAACCTAGTTACTTGTGCCTGATAGAAACTTAGATTGATGTCAGTCAGTTGCTGAAGCCAGAAGAACGGTTAGAAAACCAGGTAAGTTGGTAGGTGGAGATTCAGACAAAATTGTGCTTAGTTACTAAGTAAAGGAAGAACGTAGTTCTGTGCCACCAGGAATGATGTAACTATTGTGTAGTAACTTAATAGTGAATTCATTGTGTGGAACACCGAATTTCTGTGGTAAGGTAAGTCTGCTTTGGTGATATATATATATATATATATATATATATATATATATATATATATATATATATCAATCAATCAATCATGTGCCATGCCGGAAAGCGTGGGCGGTCATGATTCGCCATTTCACTCGATCACCAGAGTCGTGGATCAGCTCAGTGTTCCTGTCTCGTCCATGCCATGTGGCCAAGCCATCCAGGTATTTTCCTCTCGGTCTTCCTCTTGGTCTGTTCCCCTCGATCTTGCCAGCTGTCACCAGTCCAGGTCATATATATATATGATGTGACATTGTGTATATATATTAGGTCATGGCATGTGATACTTCCTGGGGTAATTCCGAACGCCGAATAGCTCGACGCGTGATAACAATGCGTGCCGTCGCGATATAAACATGCGTTCTGAATTCTTGTCTAAGCTATCCTGTTTCTTTCATACTGGCGCTAGTGCGAGTGAATGCTAAGGTGCTGGAAGTATGGAAAGATGCAAGGAGGCTGTATGAGACAGGGGACATATAGAATATGGGGGATGTGAAAGCAAGTTATGAAAGTATAGGTTGGTAAACCAGACCAACGATGAAGTTCGGTCCGACCAAGGCTAACCCACTTGAGAGGGCGGAACTGGAACATTACCCTTGGAACATGTGGGGAACATGTATTCTCAAGAAGGCTTCTTGACTCTAATGAAGAGTCTGATAAGAAGAGTTTGCTATGGCGTGGGCAGGTGGTCCCACCAGCAAACAGGCTTGTGTACATATTGGATGTGATCATGTACTATTCCTATATCCCGAGGGATGGTATATTGATCAATATTATGTTTCTTAATGAACATTGATGATGTTAGGAACGAGTCCAGGGACTCTTTACCTTAGTGTTTAGTTCGATTAAATTAGAACCATGATAACAGCCTACTATCACTACTGATGTTAGCGACGACTGGTAGATGATTAGGGATAGGTGAGACCTACGATCAGACTCGTCATTCTGATTTCTTGCTCTGTTTGACGGGCTGTTCTGTGAGGCCAGCTGACATTCCTGAACCCATGCTTTACTACTCTTCATATAGAGATAATGCTTTGGTTATATGCATAACTAAGTAGCATGACTGAGGGTTGAGTAGTCATTGGTAGGATGCATGTGGACTAATGTTTGGGCCAGTATACTCTCACCGGTCGCTCTTCCTTTTCAGGAGTTTGCCTGTTGAGGAACCAGTCAACTATAATTGTCGTTGGCAGGAAACCACTTCGTTTTGACATAGCGAAGGGTTCAATTCTGTACTTATCACGCCAGACTCCACCACACCATGTACCCAATGTGATTCACCATGCGTGAAGGTTTGCATCAAGTAATCCAGGTGCCCTGAATGTGCACGTGTGGGACGTGATGGTTTGTGATGGTTTTCTACGTTAGAAGATATTCTATTTCAGCCAGGAACATTTCAGCATTTTGAGCAAGCAGGCTCAAAGAAAGGAAACACCTGTCCGTATATTATTACGGTGGTTCTGCCTAAACGTGGAAATAAATGCAAGTTACCAGGTGGAAGGGACAATTGATTATAGTCCAACATGAATTGTGTTCCATGAAATAGATGTCTGATTCTAATAATGTACTGTTCCAGTATGAAGATTATGAACTGTGTTCGAGTAGGACTCAGTGACATTTCAGTTGCCATATCTGATGCTTCAAGCAGTGTTACTGTGAGGGACCATTGAATTGGTCATTGACATTCTGCAAGCAGTGTTACTGTGAGGGACCATTGAATTGGTCATTGACATTCTGCAAGCAGTGTTACTGTGAGGGACCATTGAATTGGTCATTGACATTCTGCAAGCAGTGTTACTGTGAGGGACCATTGAATTGGTCATTGACAAGATTATGAACTGTGTTCGAGTAGGACTCAGTGACATTTCAGTTGCCATATCTGATGCTTCAAGCAGTGTTACTGTGAGGGACCATTGAATTGGTCATTGACATTCTGCAAGCAGTGTTACTGTGAGGGACCATTGAATTGGTCATTGACATTCTGCAAGCAGTGTTACTGTGAGGGACCATTGAATTGGTCATTGACATTCTGCAAGCAGTGTTACTGTGAGGGACCATTGAATTGGTCATTGACATATTCTTTAAGCAGGTTATTGTGCTATGCTTGATGGACCATGTGATTGGTCAGTGACTACTTAGGTTCATCGAAGTCACGAATACTTGGAATCAAGTCCAGGAGGATTGTCTCCCAACCAGTGGTGTTAGAGAACTGTGTATTAACAGTGACTCAGTGGGAATGATACAGATGCAGTTGGTCCAGTGAGTGAGGTCCAGCAGTGATTCTATTGTTGGGGATCCACGCTTTGGGGACGGAGTGGTCTCCAAGGTTCTAGTCATCTCACTGGAAGGAAGCCGGGTGAGTGGCGGACCGACTGGACAGGAGATCTGCATCCAATCTACTTCTCAACTCCATGATGACAATATTATCTCTGATTCTGTCTCTACTCTACCTTCTGTTTGTGTAAATAGATTATTCTATCAGGATGTTCATTTCAGTTCTATATTCTCAAGGGTAGAATAAACTTTATGTACGTTGACTTGCTCTTTGTATAATGATTGAGTGTGGTCTCGGACGATGCCTAAGTGTTCATTGTTCCACAGGAGTAGGTAGTTAGTGGGGGTCTAGAATCTGGAGGGGCTTGTAACTAATATGAGATCAACCACAGAGTAAAAATGTGTATTTGCCTGTCCAACCCCTGGGGCTAGAATACACGGGAGTGCAAGGGACACCACGGGTGTGGTTCACTCTCACTACCCAAGGTGAACTCGTTACACTTCAGAATACAAAGTGGGGGCTCGTCCGGGATTATTCCAAGATCTTTGTGTGTTGTAGAACTCTCGCATAGGGATAGGGACTTAGTCTATATCCTCTACTTCAGTCTACATAAGATTCTACTACTTCTACCTATCTCATAACTGTCTGACGGACATTTGTGTTGTGGGGATTAGTTAGTACTACTGATTATTGATTCATTGTATTGCTTCACCCACACATACTTGAGCACCCACCTCTCATAGTCAACATGTCTAGCCAAGAGATAGACTTAGACAAAGTTCAGGAAACTGGGCGGAAGTCAGGTCTAGAGGGAGATGCTTTGAAATCCTATGTGCAAGAGGTGGAAAGAAATTTTCGCCAAGAGGAAAGAGAGAGGAGGAGAGCAGAAAGAGAACTGGAAGCCAGTAAAGTGGCTCTTGAGGAAAAGAGGATAGCGGCTGATACTGAAATGAAACGGCTTGAGTTGGAAGCCGAGAGAGAAAAACGTGACCATGAGTATCGAATGAAGCTACTTGAGGCACAAGTGCCTGCTACAGATGTAACTGATGGAGCTATGGGAAGGGGTGTACCTCCTGGCTCAGAGTCAACCAGTAGACGTGACTACCAGGCTATGAAATGGCCTTTACAGCCGTTCGAACCCGAGAAGGATCGGATAGACCAGTACTTAGAGAAGTATGAAGCCATGTCTATTGCAATGGGGCTAGACAAACAGAAATGGTGTTTGAAACTCTCCCAGGGACTCAGAGGCGCCGGTTATGAAGTGTACGCACGCTTGCCACCGGGTTTACAGAATGATTACCCGGCACTGAAAGCTGCTCTCTTGAAGAGGTTCGAGATCACAGCGCACTCATACCGAAGGAAGTTTCGGACTTCTAAGCGAGAGCCTGGCGAACTGTTTTCAGCATACAGTGTGAGATTGAACTCATGCCTTCTTAAATGGATGGCCTTGGCCGGATTTAATGAGGAGTATGAAAGTTTGCGTGAGTTGATGGTTGTAGATCAGATGCGAATGCAAATGTCTAAACCCTTGCGAAACTTCTTAGGTGAGAATGGGGCTGAGAGATTGGATATAGTCACCAAGTTAGCCGAAAGATACGTTGAAGTCTATGGCGAGACTGGGGATACCAGTCCAACAGATCCGCGATTGAAAGATACGGATCAAGGTAAGTCAAAGAAGAAGACAAAGAAGACCAATGGTTCGGGAGAACCAAGTAAACAGGTAAATTCTTTAGAGAAGATCTCTAACGTCAACCAAGGTAAGAATAGCCCACCTAGTTCTCCAAAGAGGAAGTGGAGTGAACGATGGTGCAAATTCTGCAAGTCCAGCACTCACAACACGAGTGAGTGCAAGAGTAAACCCAAGGACTTTCACTTTGCTTGTCTTGCAGAGGTTAGGGATAGACCATGCAGGAAAGTGAAGTCGGTTGATGGGAATGTAGAACCTAGACGACCTCCAGTGGTTGAGAGAGTAGAAGTGAATGGGCAACAGGTGATGTGCCTCTACGACACAGGATTGCAATTTCCTGCTGTAATTGCATCCCACCTGACAGGCCCAGAGCAACTCACCGGGGAGATAACGGAGATACAGCCAGCCAGTAGTAGTGCTGTAGCGTTACGTTGCCCGATTGCCAATGTGGAGATTCGGAACAAGTACGTTACTGGACGCATTCAGGCGGCAGTAGTACCGGATCCTCTCTATCCCCTAATTCTTGGCCGGAAGTACGTGTTTCTGGGCGAACCAGAACACCCTAGCATCCATAAGTCTAGGCAGGTCGGATATATAGAGGAAGAGGGTCTCAAAAAGGTAAGTCTCCGGAAAACTCACCCGGATGTGATGAGTAGTGCTCGGAGCAAGGATGCAGCGGAGTGTCCTTGTTCAGAAAGGTTGCCCAACAATGAAAACCCGTTAACTCAGGATAAGTTCGAATCTGACAACCGGTCACCGTTAATTCAGACCGGATCAGAGAAGCTGCAGAAGGAACGTAAGTTGGTTCCTGAGAGCTTCAGAGCTAATCTGCTGCGAACGGTACATGTCAGGTCCCCAACCGGACATCTGACTGTAGGGACAACCAGTAAGTGTCTATCTCGGTACTATTGGTGGCCGGGAATGACAGGCGACGTGCGCAGGTATATTAGGTCTTGTCCGGAGTGCCGTAATTGCACACTTGAGAAACGGACAAAGACGAAGATATCCTTAGAGGTTGGAGACCGAGTTCTAGTACTCCTCCCATTCGAGGGGAACGAATTCGAAATCGGGTGGCAGGGCCCATTCCTAGTGGATAAAGTGGGGCTCCACAAGCACTATGGAGTGGTGATCCTGGGAAAGTCTTCTACTTTCCATTCCAGTCTCCTCATGCGCTATGAGGGGAAGCCCGATGATAAGTCCACCAGCCCAAGGGCGCAGAGATTCGCTGAGAGAACGGTTCGGGGTTCAGGTCAGGTAGCGGAAAGCCTGTCACACCATAGGAAGTCCTATATGTAGGTGCAGGTACCTTCTTCGGTTCAGCCCAGTGCTCGGGGGAACATGACCGGCCAAAGGAACACCCGCAGTGCTAGTTACACTGAGAACCGTGGTCGGAAGAGGTGGGTTGTGTCGGAACGGACCCAGACCCCTGGTTCCTCAACCCGACCGACTGCAGTCCAGCTGGGTCCTCGAAAGGGGAAGCTGGAGTTGCAGAAGTCCAGTAAACTCTGGCAGGAACGATCGTTAAATCAGATCGAGACGGGAGCTCTGGTCCGCAAGACACTGCGAGATGCCCGATCGCAGTAGCGGAGTAGGCGTTGATCACCCGTGATACTGAATAGCTTGTCACCCCACCAGAGGTGGTAAAAGTATCCTATGAAATATTGAAGGGTTAGACTTCCTCACCCGCCCGCCATCCGGTCTCTAAGAAGGAAGAAAGAACGACATAGACAGCTTCTGCGTAGAAGTGGAACGACGGGGTCGATCCTCTTAAAGTGGGGGGCCTATGTGACGAAACGCGTTTATCTGTCTTGGGTCGTAAAGATCCCGCACTATTTTGGCGCGTCATCGGGGGACTTTCCCAGCTAAAAATAGACTGAGGGAAGCCGATGGAGGAATTACTATCTAGAATCTTCTCGAAACACCGGAATTTGAGTGACCCGTGAGGCTGGGTATCGAACTAAATTCTCGTGCAGAGAGATCTAGAAATTCTAGGCGGGGAATGACGGTTTCCCGAGAAAGTGTCTTTTCTCAAGAAGCACTATCTTCTCGTGCGCATTGAGTTGGCACGAGGGGGGAAATTGGCTAAACCTTTCATTCACTTCCATTTTGCTCGGAGAGAGCAGACGCAGGCCTTGTGAGCCAATTTTGTGAGGCGTCTCACCTCAACCATGATTCGGCTGACTGTTATGGAAAGGAAGCTGAGATCCCCTTGAACAGTTCTGAAGCTGACTGGAAATCTGGTTCTTAACATTCAGGTACATATTTGTTTAAATCATTTAACTTTGTAAGTGTGTACCACACGCCATTGTTCTAACCTCATTACCTATGCGGATGTCCTTGCATACTAATTAGCAAACCGATCGATAACGCGGTTGATGGCTAATCGTGTGTTTGTTTACTGCGTGTTCGCGAATCAGCTGTTGGGAACGCAGGAAGGCGATGGGGCTATATGGATGTAAATTATATTTACCATATATTGTAAATCGTTGCATCTATTAGGTTGCTGTGTTAGAATAAAACCTAGTTACTTGTGCCTGATAGAAACTTAGATTGATGTCAGTCAGTTGCTGAAGCCAGAAGAACGGTTAGAAAACCAGGTAAGTTGGTAGGTGGAGATTCAGACAAAATTGTGCTTAGTTACTAAGTAAAGGAAGAACGTAGTTCTGTGCCACCAGGAATGATGTAACTATTGTGTAGTAACTTAATAGTGAATTCATTGTGTGGAACACCGAATTTCTGTGGTAAGGTAAGTCTGCTTTGGTGATATATATATATATATATATATATATGATGTGACATTGTGTATATATATATTAGGTCATGGCATGTGATACTTCCTGGGGTAATTCCGAACGCCGAATAGCTCGACGCGTGATAACAATGCGTGCCGTCGCGATATAAACATGCGTTCTGAATTCTTGTCTAAGCTATCCTGTTTCTTTCATACTGGCGCTAGTGCGAGTGAATGCTAAGGTGCTGGAAGTATGGAAGGATGCAAGGAGGCTGTATGAGACAGGGGACATATAGAATATGGGGGATGTGAAAGCAAGTTATGAAAGTATAGGTTGGTAAACCAGACCAACGATGAAGTTCGGTCCGACCAAGGCTAACCCACTTGAGAGGGCGGAACTGGAACATTACCCTTGGAACATGTGGGGAACATGTATTCTCAAGAAGGCTTCTTGACTCCAAGGAAGAGTCTGATAAGAAGAGTTTGCTATGGCGTGGGCAGGTGGTCCCACCAGCAAACAGGCTTGTGTACATATTGGATGTGATCATGTACTATTCCTATATCCCGAGGGATGGTATATTGATCAATATTATGTTTTTTAATGAACATTGATGATGTTAGGAACGAGTCCAGGGACTCTTTACCTTAGTGTTTAGTTCGATTAAATTAGAACCATGATAACAGCCTACTATCACTACTGACGTTAGCGACGACTGGTAGATGATTAGGGATAGGTGAGACCTACGATCAGACTCGTCATTCTGATTTCTTGCTCTGTTTGACGGGCTGTTCTGTGAGGCCAGCTGACATTCCTGAACCCATGCTTTACTACTCTCCATATAGAGATAATGCTTTGGTTATATGCATAACTAAGTAGCATGACTGAGGGTTGAGTAGTCATTGGTAGGATGCATGTGGACTAATGTTTGGGCCAGTATACTCTCACCGGTCGCTCTTCCTTTTCAGGAGTTTGCCTGTTGAGGAACCAGTCAACTATAATTGTCGTTGGCAGGAAACCACTTCGTGTGACATAGCGAAGGGTTCAATTCTGTACTTATCACGCCAGACTCCACCACACCATGTACCCAATGTGATTCACCATGCGTGAAGGTTTGCATCAAGTAATCCAGGTGCCCTGAATGTGCACGTGTGGGACGTGATGGTTTGTGATGGTTTTCTACGTTAGAAAATATTCTATTTCAGCCAGGAACATTTCAGCATTTTGAGCAAGCAGGCTCAAAGAAAGGAAACACCTGTCCGTATATTATTACGGTGGTTCTGCCTAAACGTGGAAATAAATGCAAGTTACCAGGTGGAAGGGACAATTGATTATAGTCCAACCTGAATTGTGTTCCATGAAATAGATGTCTGATTCTAATAATGTACTGTTCCAGTATGAAGATTATGAACTGTGTTCGAGTAGGACTCAGTGACATTTCAGTTGCCATATCTGATGCTTCAAGCAGTGTTACTGTGAGGGACCATTGAATTGGTCATTGACATTCTGCAAGCAGTGTTACTGTGAGGGACCATTGAATTGGTCATTGACATTCTGCAAGCAGTGTTACTGTGAGGGACCATTGAATTGGTCATTGACATTCTGCAAGCAGTGTTACTGTGAGGGACCATTGAATTGGTCATTGACATATTCTTTAAGCAGGTTATTGTGCTATGCTTGATGGACCATGTGATTGGTCAGTGACTACTTAGGTTCATCGAAGTCACGAATACTTGGAGTCAAGTCCAGGAGGATTGTCTCCCAACCAGTGGTGTTAGAGAACTGTGTATTAACAGTGACTCCGTGGGAATGATACAGATGCAGTTGGTCCAGTGAGTGAGGTCCAGCAGTGATTCTATTGTTGGGGATCCACGCTTTGGGGAAGGAGTGGTCTCCAAGGTTCTAGTCATCTCACTGGAAGGAAGCCGGGTGAGTGGCGGACCGACTGGACAGGACATCTGCATCCAATCTACTTCTCAACTCCATGATGACAATATTATCTCTGATTCTGTCTCTACTCTACCTTCTGTTTGTGTAAATAGATTATTCTATCAGGATGTTCATTTCAGTTCTATATTCTCAAGGGTAGAATAAACTTTATGTACGTTGACTTGCTCTTTGTATAATGATTGAGTGTGGTCTCGGATGATGCCTAAGTGTTCATTGTTCCACAGGAGTAGGTAGTTAGTGGGGGTCTAGAATCTGGAGGGGCTTGTAGACATAATTAACTAATATGAGATCAACCACAGAGTAAAAATGTGTATTTGCCTGTCCAACCCCTGGGGCTAGAATACACGGGAGTGCAAGGGACACCACGGGTGTGGTTCACTCTCACTACCCAAGGTGAACTCGTTACAGTCACATGCAATGATTATTTTTCGTTTTGTCATGACACTACACATGTTGTTTGTTTGTTTGTTTGTTTAGTCGTTGGATCAACATCACGGCACACGGTTTAACCCATAAGTGCTCCGTTTTCCTCCTAATTCAAACCTGAGTCTGGAGAAACTCAGCTCAATGCATGAACTCCGTTGCATCGGCGAGGATCCTGAAAATACTTTGGATAGACTTTTAACTCGAAATTTTGCCCGGGCAGCGTCGTTAGGCTACTCTTTTTCGATTTCCAACTGCCAAGGGATTTTTTACGTGCGCAACAATACACACGTGCGTCCGATCTCACTACCCAGAGACCAGGAGAAATTTTATTACTGGAAGTCCAGGTGGATTTAAAAAAAAATAAATCCCGGTCCTCACCGGGGCCTGAACTCGGGACCTCCAGCACTCGAGGCGGACACCATACTTCGAGACCACTCAACCCCCACATGTTATATACACATAAGCATAAATTCCACAGGTCAGTACGACGAGTCACATTACTTAATCATAATGGATAGCATATATAGATCAAAGACTTCTACTTGGATGTCAAAACATTGGGACCATATACAGAGTAATGATAACGGACGTTCCGGAAGGAATAGGATGCAGGGATACTTGAGAAGAAATTTTGTTTAGGATGAAATTTGATTGCTTTTAAATATTAATTGGGTTCATTTCAATTATATTATTGCGTAAATTAGTGTATTATTATTCATACTTTTAACATGTATGACTTATTTGATGAACAGGATGTGTGGGAATGAAAGGAATATTAGCTATTTAAGTACTTGAGTAGTAATGTTATTATTATGTTGATAGAGTAGGAAAGAATATTACAGGTACATACAGCCATATGCATGAACCACAAATGTCAACGATGAATATTACAGCAACAACGTTATAAAGAACCGACAAGAATATATACATAGGCGAAACCCCACAAAAGTCAATACACGCGAACAGTCGAAGCACAGATTTATTACGACAACTGTAGTCAGGTCGAAAGCACATTGGATTAGAGGAAGGTCGACTATGAAAATGTACAGCGAAGGCATGAGCGATTCAATTACCAATGATGTCAGTGGAGGCTGGATGTGGTGAACACACACATTTAAGGAGCTACTGGGGATGTCGTGGGAGACATTGGGATCTCAGTTATGCTGGACTTCAATTCTCTGAAATACTAAGGAGTTTGGAGCCACACATTGTCTACGGGGATAGATGTGAAATGTGTCCGATTTATAAATTTTGTTTGTGATTATGTTCATGACAATTCAACTATTCACAAGGGAATGGGTTATAAGGATAGTGGATACGCTTTATTACAGCTAAATATGGATCGATATTTAGACCTTTAGTGGACAATGTAGACGGAGGTGTGCGACCATGGACCAATATGACAGGTATGTTCGACTACTGCGACCCATGTCAAAGACTGGAAGACTGAGTTGTAGGTAACATGTTTACAACATTTTAAATTTGCAGAGAGCATGTGCAATGTGTCGCAAGACAAAAAATGCGGCAAGTGCGCGTACACATATAGATTATCGGGAAATAGAAAAGTATAGCGCGCACTAAACGCACAAGAGCTGACTTGGAGATAAAGACGTCAGAGAGTGACAGATAGGGACGGCGAAAGATCAAGGAAGGACGGCAAGAAGATAGATCATCACAAGAGAATCCTACGAGCTTATTTTGAAATATTAACATCGGGAAGAGATAGTTTAAGTACTAGATGAAGGAATATATGAAGATATTTGCAGCAAACCAACGGAGAGAATATGGGGCACGATACACAACTTAACAACAGATGAATTGGGCATTAAGGTCAAGCATGTATGACTTATTTGATGAACAGGATTGTTGAAGTTAACTAACTATTGAGAAGATGTATACAGAATCGTCCGATAAGCAGCTGGGGCATGAATAATATCGATGTACGTCCAACATAGGTGAGTGTGAAATAGTAATGGCAAGATTGATGATAATTTGTATTTGGTTGCGAAAGCAGAACGACAGACACAATGGAAATGCGACTATGGATGATTATTTGAATTGTCCAGCATGTTGTGGGGATTGTTGGGAACTGCACTTCAATAAAACTAGAACAGATTAGGACTCACTTGTCCGGCGTTATTTTATGAACATTTTATGTTGACCAGTTGGTCCATTGATATCCATTTGAGAGCCAATAGTGTGAGCTGTTACCGATGTGAGACTGTGGACATTCTATATAATTGAAATTAGAGACACGAGCCAATAATGTCAATGAAGATAGCAAGACACTTCGTGGCACCACCCATCCATCTATCCATCCATCCATCGACTCAACTATCCATCTACCCACTCATCCATCTACCCACTCATCCATCTACCCACTCATCCATCGAACCACCCACCCCCCATCCATCCATCCATCCGTTCATCTATAAAGTCAGCAGTGCATTTATCGATCTAACTGCGTATCGTCTGACAGAGCCATGTCTCTGTTTGCCCGTTTCTTTTCTATCTGCGTGTTTGTACTATGTGTATCTTGTATGTGTTAAATAGATTCGTCATTAAATAAAATTACGCAATAGTTTGTATCACATAATATTTGTTAAAGTCTTACGTCTACTCCGGTGTGACTGTCAGCCTGGGAACTGGAAAACCTCCTCTTTCTATGCAAGGGCACAAATGTTCCATTTTTTATCTCATCGTCTCGAATCCTGGCCAGGAAGTAACAGTTTGCAAGTCCTTTCTCCAAATGTGACTTAAACTGCGATGACAGTATATCCAAGGATGGTGGGATTCTGAAGTCTGTAAGAAGTCAGTTTTATGTAATAAATAGCCGAGTTGAATAGATAATACTTACAACAATAAATATACATCTAAATATATGTATAAAACAACACATCTTTCTTCCATAAGCATGCATGCATGTATGTATCTTTTTATGCAACGCTGAGTGATATGTCCAATACGGTTAATGTAATCTATTTACATCAATTTTGAAGATGGAAGTTCAGTATGTTCTTAACCACATAAACACTGGCAAGACCTCCCGGTTCTGACAACATCACAACAGAAATTATTAATGCTTTAGAAGAATATGGAATAGATTAAGTCACTTGTGTAAAGTATCCAGATCCTTTTTTCCTATACAGTGAAAATATTTTCAGAAATATTGAAGATATTAAAGGAATTGTCACTGGACGACGAAACATCTGAATAATATTAGATATGCAGAGGATACAGTATTGATTGCAGACAATGAACAGGATATGCAACATTTAGTAGATGAGGTTGTTGCACACAGTGAACAACTAGGGTTAGAATTTAATTGTAAGAAGACACAGATTATGATCGTGATTAGGAAGAAGGAAATACCATAATGTAATATACATGTTTCTGAGGAAAATGCAAAGAATACCATTGACCAAGTACTACAAGAGACAAATGAAACTCGTAAATTGATTAGAGAAATTAGACGCAGACAGTCAAACATTTTTGGACATGTCATGAGAAGAACTGGATTGTAGAACTTAGTGACAACTGACAAGATCGAAGGGAACAGACCAAGAGGAAGACCGAGAGGAAAATACCTGGATGGCTTGGCCACATGACATGGACGAGACAGGAACACTGAGCTGATCCACGGGTCTGGTGATCGAGTGAAATGGCGAGTCATGACTGCCCACGCTTTCCTGCATGCCACATGATTGATTGAATATACAAGTAAATTGGAATATCCTTAAACAAGTGAATCAGTACAATTATCTCGGAACAATCATAACATCTGATGGGAGATGCCTTGAAGAGATTAAAACAAGAATTGCCACGGTGAAGGTAGACTTTTGCAAGATGAAAAACATACTGTAATTGAATTGTAAGAAGACACAACTTATGGTCGTCACTAGAAAGTGACTTTATATCCAACTTTAAAATTCATTCCTCAAATCAGGGCTGTGCAGTAGATTTTCTCAGTATGATGCAAGTCTTCGAAATGCCACTCCTTAAATGTTTTTTTCTTTCTTTTCGAAATGCCGCCCCTTAAAGATTCTTAATTATTGAATAGTTCAGATTGTATTTTGATTTCGCTGCTTTCGTCGCCACTTACGGTGCCTCCTGATGCGACCGCCTCTCTGTTTCATATCATAGCATGGCCCTGTCCACACGGCCACTATTTCTTTGTCCAGTGCGTATCTTTTGCCTTGCTATGCCACACACATATAAAGCATGGGTATTTGGTGTCCAAGCTAGAAGTTCACCATTTTAAGATCTACACAAACCATCCAATTATGTTCTAAATACTTCAATTTTATTTTTCAGAACTGAGCTTATTGTAGCATACTCCTCCTTCATTTTAGTATAATGGGCAATTTGAATTGAGCCATATTTCTTACCATTGTGTAAGACAACACGTTTCAAACTTCTTTTAGAGTTGTAAATAAAAAATCGCCACTAATCTGGTGCATAACTTACACCCATTTCGCTTACAAGACTTCCCACATTAGTACAAAACACAAGGTTGTTTTCTTTACAAAAGAATGGAAGAAGCCTTGCTCTCTGCTGTGATAAAATGTAACCTTTGTTTCAGCAGTCAGTAATTTTTTTTTTATTCAATATTGAAGCCAAAAGTTTTGAAGATTCCTTGGAGAGATATAGATCTCGGATTAGATCATTCAGTTCACGCTGGTCGAAGCATTGAGCAGCTTAAAAATGTTCGAAATTACTATCACTGTCACTTGTCGTTCAACATGCCACTGCTGTTTCATCTTCTAGCAGTGAATCCGAAGTCTGACTGAAAGTTGGAATTAGTATGTCATCTCCGTATGGAACAGGACGTCTAGCAGAAAATCTTGATGATTTTTCTATTTTTTTTTTTTGGGGGGGGGGGGGGGGGTGGTTTTTCCACATTAATTCCCTTAATATTGACAACACAAAAATAACAGTCATCATAGTGATTCTTGGGCTCTCTTTAAACCAACCAGAGGAATTCCAAATTATGTAAGGGACTAGATAGCAATAGTTTTTGTTTATTACATAGCCTTATATAGAAAATACTGTAATAGTATTAATTAAATACACAGATGCCTGTATCTAAAAAACCAGAGCTGCTACATTCAAATAAATGTGATATTTGCATTTAACAGGCCTCATTTATACAATATCAGGCGTAACATGTTTAGCACCCAAAATCTTTTCTTTTGTAGGGTTGTGTAATGAAATAAGAGGTACATGTGTAAAGCAAAATAAAGATGGTTAAAAGAGCAGTGCAAGAAAATAAAAGATACAAAAATATGCACAGACAAATCAGTGAGCTCATGGGAAGAAAAATAAGAGTAAATACAGGGTATTTGAAATCAAAAACATGACAGATATTATTGGAGGAAGGTTAGTTAGTTAGTCGACAGATCATCCTCATTGCACATCGAACCATTCAGTCCATAAGCACTCGGATCCCCTCCTCAGGAAATTCCGCAGCGTGTAGCGGCTAACAACACCAGTTCTGTGTTGGTTTATTAATTTTCTTTGGCTTCCTGCATAGTGTTCTTGTTTGGCTACACCTCTTTTAATTTGCTGTTTTCGCAGCCTAATCATTGTTGTAGATTAACAGTCATCACTTGGTTTTCGCAAACGACTTACTTCTCGTAGAGCATTTAAAATGTCAGCATGGTCCATGGCTCGTCAGCCTTCCACAGTAGCCTTACCTACAAGTCTATCAGCATACTCATTCCCTTGTATACCCGCATGCCCTGGCATGAAAATAAACCTAATATTTGCCAGCCGAGACCGCTCCAGAGACAGTAAATGACAGCATCACCATATAAAGAATTCTCGAAAATCAACGCCTGCACTTCCGCCTCCACGGCAGCCGGATTTTCTTGTTTGCATTTTCCGTCTGGATGTGAAGCGTGGACAATGAGCAGCCAAGCCGAAAATAATCTGATGGCTGTGGAAATAGGATTTCTGAGGAAAATGCAAAGAATTCCATGGACAGAGAGACGTCATTAGACGTAGACGGTCAAAATTTTTTGGACATGTTATGAAAAGAAATGACTTGGAGAACTTGGTGACAACTGGCAAGATCGAAGGGAAGAGACAAAGGGGAAGACCGAGAAGTAAATACCTGGATGGCTTGGCCGCATGGCACAGTCGAGACAGGAACACGGAGCTGATCCACGACTATGGTGATCGAGTGAGATGCTTATCGGCATGGCACATGATGGATGAATGGTTTTTCCGTCTAGTTGGATTTAAACTGAAAAGGACGTACAGAACGCTGTTGGCACTTGTATCCACTCCTCGACAGGTTCTAAGTCCTCAAGTGAACACACCTGATGAAGAATGTCTTCGGCATGACCCATCCACAACTTTCCTCTTTTTAACCTGCTGCCCTTTACCTTCTAATTTCACTATGCAGTGGGTGTTGTGTGTTTGCGTTTACCCTGGAATAGGCACGTGCCCTGCACATTTGTAATCTGTCCCCCATGGTTGGGAAATCAAGAAGGTAGCGCGCATCGTCCTGCATGCTGTATCTCTTGTACATCCAGGAACAATACGCATAGCTTCGTTCTGTATCCTTTCCATCCCTTCAATCTGCTTATGGCTGAGAGACATAATCGCCATCACATACTCAAAAACAGAAAGGACCAGACCCTCATATAAAAGACATAGATGGCGCTGCTCACAGTTTTCCGCTGCCATCACCCGCATTGGCAGCCAAACCCCGCTCGGCCTTTATTATCAGCTGGTCATTATAAGCAAGGCTTCGAACAGATCGTGTCCCCAGATAATTCATTACCTGCGTTCATTCCATAATCTCTTAGCACAGATTTACAGTTAGTGTTGGAGTGTTGACAATATGGTTATCCATGCCACTGCTGCCTTCGTTGGGTTGACCATTGAACCAGCTTCAACACACCAAGTGCCCATGCTATTGAATTATGTTTCTAGTTCCACAGCAACCCGATCTCTATCCTTACCCTGTGTGGTGGAAATTCTTGGAGTTGTCGATCGATGAAAGACTGTCGCGCCATTCGTCTACAGGCAGCCGTCATTCTTTGATGTGTTGTCGATCGATGAAAGATTTTCGCGCCATTCGTCTACAGGCGACCGTCATTCTTTGATGTTGGAGACAGACTGTCCTGATGGAGTCGGCAAGAACTTTTGTTGTGGGGAAAAGATTCTCCAGATTACAGGCCGGCAAGACTTTTGGAGTACCGGGACAAGTTTCCAAACTAAAGCGGGACAGCCAGCCAGTTGTTTACATCGAGTCGGAAAAGGAGTTAAGAAAATAGCTCCTCGACGCCCAGTGTCTAGTCAGATTTGTGACGTCATTCAGACACAGTATTAAAACAGTCTGGACAAACAACTTTGGCGAGAGTCGACCAAATGTTGTGAAGCAACAAGGACGTGTGAGATGTTCCTGGTTTAATTATGGAGAGAGACTACAGTGTCATATGTTGATTTACATCGGCGGACATTTATCCATTGTGTGATTTAGTAGTCTCGATTTCAAACAGGAATAAATACATGGTATTTAATTAAATAGACCCAAATTAGATGATTCTTAGGAGACTAGAGTGGTAATGTGCGTTATGAGAACGTATTATAAGAGCGTCGGCAGCAGTAGGCTATCGCGTTGCTTAAACTAGCTAGTGTGAGATATCAATTAACTCAGTGAGTTAAGAACAATGTAGTGGGATGATATTTAGGGAGATTGAGGATGGTTGGGGGGGTGGAGGAAATATAAAGTGGTAGGATCTTCCAGTAGGGTATCTACTGGGTTTCTGCACTTTTCCTTTGGTCTTTCCTTGTCTTACCATGACTCAGACCGATGTGATGAGCTCCTCTGCCTTATGACAGAGTTTAGTTCTCTGTTATATATCTGAGTGCAGCCGTCGGCCTACACTCACCTAATAAAGGTCGGAATTGGGTTGCTCTCACCAGGTGTGTTCTCTCTTCAACAGGTTCCACTATGTTTTCCAAAAGGCTAGCAGTAAAGTCATAGAAGAAGATTATGGCTCGATCATTGAAGGAAGTTTTACTCAGCGGGCTTTGCACTGGGCCCATAACCCAGAGGGTCAGCAAGAACCTGGCCTCTGTTGAGCGGGAACCGATGATCATCTAAGAGTGATTCCTCAGTGGTAGTTATCAGCATAGTAGAGTGAAGATACTTACAATACCACCAGTAACAGGAACAATTGTAGTTATACAGAGAAAGTGAAAATTAACATTGTGTTTTCCAATTGGTGAATTCCGGTGAGAAAGTAACTACTAACATTTAGTTTTCAAATTGACAGTAAATATTATTTTACTGTACAAGTGTTATCAGAGCACAGAACTTTTAGTGACATATTAGTTACGCTGTGTGTGTCAGATTCATGGTCAGTATTGGACTATATCCACTATTGGTGACCAGGCATCCGGACTATCCAAGAGCTACTGGAGGAAGTCGACATCTGGCCGGAGAGACGCATCATTTGGTGAGGTCCTTCTGTACTTGATCTATGGTGATGTTGTGTGGCCAGTACTGTGATGAAGCAGACTTTGATCCTGAGCTGTTCGGTCTGATTCTGCATACACACTAGATTATACGACAGACATTCTACACATACACTTTGCACATACCTGACACTTTTCTTCGAAATAATAATGCAGCCTATGACACTGCCAGCTGAAGGGAATGATATACACACCTAATTAGTACCAGATGAGGAACTTCGGATTTTAATTTTGTATATGCTCCATTGTAGTTATACAGAGAAAACCTTTGAGAACAAAATTTTAAGACGCATCTTTGGACCCATTAGGGATACACAAAGTGGAGAGTGGAAAAGAAGAAGTAACAAAGACATTTATGATCTGTTTAAGTCCCCGCTAATCACTGGTATCATGAAGGCTAATAGACTACAATGGCTGGGGCATATAGAAAGAATGGAAGATAATAGGGAAACAAAACTCGCTTACACTCAGGAAATAAATGACCGTAGACCCCGAGGTAGACCAAGAAGGCGGTGGAGAGATAATACATGTACAGACCTACAAGCACTTGGAATCAACGACTGGCAAGAGAAGGTCCACCAGAGAGACGAATGGAGACGGATTGTATTTGCAGCAAAGAACCTCAATGGCTCGGAACGCTGAAGAAGAAGAAGAAGAAGATATGCTCCATTGTTTACACCTGTCATGACAGACGCATTGTCAGTGCCGAGTGCAACTAGTCTTAACAACTCAAGTCCATTCTTGTTTAAACAATCTTTTAACGCATTGCATATTGCCTGTGCGTTGCAGTCACTCAGTTCAACTAAATCTAAGTAAGTAACCACAAACTGCTATCTTGTCTCTCAATAGTACCCAATAGCTACTCCTAGTAGCTTAGTTTCAGAAATGTCATTGCTCTCATCAATCAATAAGCTGTATTTACTTTTGCCAATATCAGCTGTCAAGTCTGTTGTGAAATATGGTGCAAGTGCATTTGAAATAACTGCTCTGCACTCAGTTCTCCTAAGCTTAAAGTTCTTGCAACATTTGCTGTCACCAAAGTGTACCTTGCAGAGTTCACTTAAATGGCCAACAACGCGAAGCGAACACTGGCCAGCTATGAACAAAGACATGCATCCTTCTGTTTCTTTGACATCATCTTTCAGTTTGTCAAATGCAATTGTTGTTTGCCTTTGTGTACTGAATGGTTGTTCGGCTTTCTGATGTTTCGTTGTATTCTTGAGCCTCTCAATATAATTTAACCTGGCTGCAATTGAACATTTGCAATATTTGCAAAACACTTAGTATTATCCCCTTCTACTTTTAACAACCATTTTTTAAATCTCGTGTCACTGAGCCACTGTTCTCTGAAATGTTGACAATATTTTTTGCTCATGGTGAAATACAAATAAGCTTAAATGAAAGGATAATGTAGACACCACAAAATTATGAACTCGATTACAAGCTAATGTATTGACGTTTGGACTTATCTGCAAGATGGCGTTCACTTTCAGCTAAATCGTATTAAAGGAAGTTAAATTAGTTGAATATTGCGCGGTAACGTACTAAGACTGTTTTACTCCCTCGCTTCAGTTCAAATTCGGATTTTTAGTGTTCCCAAAATGATTTTTAAAGTAATTTTTACCCACCCCAAAAAAAGCACCAAAAAGCACCGAAAAAATTTTGTGAAGCACTAAATTTACGCGACCGCACTAAAAGCAAAATTTTCGCATTAAATGACTTGAAAAAGAACTAAATTTAGTGCGACAAGCACTAAAATGGTAACACTGCTTGCATGCTGTATTCTTGAACACCCATGTATAATACGCATAGCTTCGCTTCTGTATCCTCTCCATCCTTTCCATCTGCTTATGGCTGAGAGTCAGGATCGCCATCGCATACTCAAAAACAGAAAGGACCAGACCCTCCCTCGTATAGAAAACATAGATGGCGCTGCTCACAGTATGCTGCCGCCATCACCCTCATCGCAGCCAAACCGCGCTTGGGCTTTGTTATCATTATGTGCACAATATAAGCAAGGCTTCGATCAAATCGTATCCCCAGGATCTCCATTTCCTGAATTCTTTCCACAAATTCTGAGCACAGATTTACAGTTGGTGTTGGAGTGTTGGATTTTCTGAGCATATAGACCAAGTGATGATGAAATATAATATAATTATTTATATTTATAGTCCATACAGTATGGAGTGACATCTTCGTTCATCATGTGCCATGCCGATAAACGTGGGAGGCCAGGTTTCACCATCTCACTCGATCATCAGAGTTGTGGTTCAGCTCAGTTTTCTTGTCTCGACCACACCACGTGGCCAAGCCATCTAGGTATTTACTTCTCTGCCTTCCCCTTGTTCTCTTCCCGTCAATCTTTAGAGTTGTCATCAAGTTCTCCAATTTATTTCTGTTCATAACGAAATCAATCTAATTTCTCTAATAAGTGTACGATTTTAATTTGTTTCTTGTAGGACTTGGTCACTTGTTTTTCTGTCCGTCCATGGTATTCTTTGCATTTTCCTCAGAAACCACATTTCGCAGCCATCAGATGTTTTTCAGTTTGTCTTCTTATTGTCCACGCTTCACAGCCATACAAATGTACAGGTTCTATGTAGCACCTCAACACTCCTTTTCTCGTTGCAATTAACGTTTTTTTAAAATTTGTCAGTATGTTTTTCATAATGTTCTCAGCGTATACACATCATTAATTGTATCTTTGCCGTCTATAAACCCACAATGTTCCTCTCCTTTTTTGGGTTGTATTTTCTTCCTAAGCCGTTCTCCGTGGCGGCTTGCGTTCGTGAGCCACTTACCGGGCGTTCGAAACTCAGCTGCGACCGATTTGTGCAGCAGACCGTGTCGCGTTGTGTTATAACGCGTTGGTATGGGAGCTGATCGTTCAGAAAGCAATGGCAAACTACTGAACATAAAACTTGCCTAGTACGTCAACAGCAGCTGGAAAAAAAACATTTAAAAAAATTTCTTCCTAACTCTTTGCATGATAGTTCTTAGTAAAATCTTCACAATGTGGCTCATTATACTAATTATTCGATGTTAATCACATTTCAAGGCTCCTGATTATTTTGGGATTGCAATAAATATAGAATTGCATAATTCTGGAGATATATTTCCACTATCATACATTTTGTTCAGCAGTCTGATGATTTGGTCTATTGTGATGTTGTCTGAACGGGGGGACTTGCCAGTTTTCATATTGATAAAAGCATTGTGAACCTCCATCTTCAAAATTGATGGTCCTTCATTATTATTTCGAATATCATACTGTTCTCTGGTATCATCATAAAGGTTTATCGCATAATCTGACTATAGATGTAAAATCTGATCTGTATGACTTTTCCTTCTCTTGTTTTTAGGCAGTGTACGTATTCTTTTCTTAGTAAGGTCCTGAATTCATTTGTGCATAAATTTTGTATTTTTACAGTTGTGTTTTTTTTTCAATTTTTGTGCAATTTTTCTTGAGCCATGCTTATTTTGCCTCCTTACATAATGTTCTGGCATATATCATCTCCAAACATGTGTACCAAGTCATGTGCTTGCACCTTTCTGTGACATATACAAAAGACACGCTAGAATATTTAATTGTTTCCTGCCATCTCTCTTTCCACAAATCTTTCCAGCTGTTACAACATATCCAGTTGTTCCCTTCACATGATGTGGTCAAAAATAGGGACTACTAAGTGTTTATGATGTGTATATTTATTTTTAAACAATAAGTTTTCATTGCGTCTTAACGTCTTTCTAACCATTTATATTACTCAATTTAGCTGTCCAAGGAATTTTCAGCATACTTAGTAAAACGACATCTGTGAGGCTCGTGGGATTTTCTTGCTTGATTACTAATTGTCCAGGATTCACAACTAAATGTAAAACTGGTTCTGTGTAACGCGCAAGAATTGTCTTTTACACCTCCAATGAAAGGATTTATTGCAAGAGATGTTCTTCCATTTTAAAATGCAATTATTGCATGTCTTATACCTTTCTGAATCTCTGTGATACATCCTCCGTCTAATGTTATCCCTGTACCTAGATACTGAATGTCTGTACTTTGCCCCAAATTACTACAATGTCTGTAAAGACGGAAACATACATGCTCTTAAATAGTTTATTTCAGTATAATTACACAGGCTATCATTCTCATATACAAATAAATTAATCATATACTAATACTGTGGATCTATGGACACAACATGTATGAATGTGTACGTTATGAAGACATAGATCTGCTACTTACTTGTAAGAACCCAATTCTTAGTGTCGTTTCGAAATGTGGCTACACTTTGTGGGATCATCGTAGTTAACACTATAGTTGAAGGTGCAATTGCCACAGTTTGTTCAACAGGTGTCCCTGACACCACAGATGAATATTCGGTTATTGTTGTAACAGGCATGCTTGTTTTATCAGAAATATCATTTTGTAATGATGTGGGTAGCTCTGCAAATGTTAGGAATGAAAATTCTGTCGACACATCAGGAATTGAAATGTTATCGTTGCCATATACCTATGTGGAGGGAAAATAACATAATAGTCAAATACTATCTCATTAAACACACTTGTGGAAAAATTCCAAAATTATAAAACCTACTCATGAATATATTTTATTGCATCTGCAGTACTAGTATAGCACGTATTAATGAGGGGTTCACATAGTTTACCATCATCATGAGGTTTTTCTGCTTTACTTACACGGTAAGCTGTCGTGAGTCATATGTTGGAGATAAATGTTATTCAGAAATAGTAAAAAATAAGAAAATATCTCCTACATTAATACGCAACACGTGAGTACTAGTATTATTAAATATGATAGAAACACAGTCAGCATAACTCTGAATGGCTGTGAGTGCCACATACATTCATTGACAAGTTTACTCGTGAAATAATGGGATACTAGTGATAGAATCAATTTGAAATGCCGTAGTGCAAGACTAGCACGCACAATAAATCAATTCTTTGCCATCCCTCATCCTGAGAGGATATGATCTATATATATATATATATATATATATATATATATATATATATATATATATATATATATATATATATATATCGTGTGGAATTTGCGTAGGATATGTTAGAAAGTATTCCACAATTGATCGAGCCATCTAAAGTCTTCATAAGTTTTTTTTCTCCATATCCTACTTACAGGACATTGCAGTCAATGCCAGCGTTTTTCAGCTGCTGTTGATGTCTTGGGAAGTTTTACGTTCAGTAGTTTGGCATTGCTTTCTGAACGACGGCTGACATACCTTTCGGTAAGAAACCAACACAACGCGAACCGCTGCCGAATCTCGCGCAGCTGTGTTTCGTACGTGGGTATAAGGGATTACGAACAGCACTCTTAACCATTTCGCCAGGGAGACCGGCAGTTAAAATATTGTGAAGTGTATACGCACAGGGTGTGCACTCAAATTATCTACTTTGTGATCAGCCAGCAAGCTCGATTGTGTTTACTGACCTATAGCGAATCATGCCTGCTGACAGACGGACCATGTCATCTCTCCACCACACCGTCTCCGACATATTTGTACTCATACCCCAGGACATGTCCCGTGCAGCTATCAGCCTCGCGCGTACTATGTTTAACATCACTCGCTTTTCTTGCCATTTGAATTTCCTGAACAACTGTCTCCGGCTCAAAATTACACCCAAAGGCTTCCGGAGCAATATTCATCTCTTGTTAGGCAAACTGGTTCCTGCTGTGACACGACTCTTCAATCGCCTGGCACAGGAGCAGTCTGTCAAGTACATGAAGCTGGCAGTGACTGTGCATCAACAACATATCTCCGAACTTAAGGACTCTGCATCTACTGACGTTCAACAACCAGCTTGCTTTCCATGTGATCACCTCGATCATTCAACATTATAATAGAGAGCTATACAAATGGCTATCCTCAAGTAAGAAATACAAAATCAGCCATCTACGTCCCCATGTCCCTTCCCCCACTTCGACACCTATCAGCCACACCAAAGTGGTATGCATACCGCCTGACCTACCACTGTCTCCTGAAGAACATGCTATTTTAAGGAAAGGTCTTAGTTTTGTTCCTCTACGCCCCCGTATGGACAGTCGCGCTATTTTGGAAGACATCTCCAACTTGCACAGACGACTCCGCCTCAAGTACCACCACAGAGACAAGCCTGCCCACAGTCCCACCCCACAACCTCCAGAAATTTTTCTATCTTCAACGAAATCCCGTTCCACATGGACCCCAACTTCTCGGGTTTCCAACGCGCTTGACCTCTACATAGCCAACACACTCCATGAGATCAAGCAACTTTCTTTCCCTCGCTTGAAACTCTCCAACCTATCCCCTCCCGAATGGCGTGCCCTATCCCAACTACAGCGAAGACAGGACATAGTAATCAAAATGGCGGATAAAGGGGTGCGGTGGTTGTTTGGCGGAAAGATCTATATGTCGAGGAAGTCATGTCCCAACTCAATAAACCTGAGAATTATTCACCCTGCACCGAAGACCCCACTCTCTCCTATAACCGGAAGATTCAAAATACCATCAAACAGCTCATACGTGAGGATGCCCTACCACCCAGTGCCTCTTCACTTCACATCCATGACTCTGACTTGGGCAAACCCACCCTCTACATAAACTCAAAAATCCCGGACGGCCGATAGTTTCAGCCTGCTCATACCCGACTGAACTGATCTCTGCGTTTCTAGACAGGATTTTCCAACCTCTAGTTGCGAATCTCCCGTCATATATCAAGGATACAACGCATGCGTTACTCTCATTCAACTCTCTCCAACTGACTCCTGGGAACACATGCAGACTATTCCTAATAGATGTATGTTCCCTCTATACCTCCATTCCTCACGCTGATGGCCTCAGGGCGCTACAGTTCTTTCTGGATCAAAGTACAGATCAAGCCATCCCTATTCGCACACTTGTGAGACTCGCTGAATTGGTCCTCACCAATAATTCCTTTTAGTTCAATGGCCACTACTTTGAACAAATCAGCGGTGTCGCCATGGGCACTAAAATGGGACCCAGCTACGCATGTGTATTTATGGGACATCTGGAACACCAGATTGAACTCAGCTATGATGGTCTTCTCCCTTCTTTTTACCGACGCTACATCGATGACGGCATAGGTCTCACAAACATGTCAGAGGCGGAACTGAACCGCTTCATTAATTATGTTAATGACTTCCATCCATCGATCAAATTCACCACAGAAATTTCCACCACCTCTGTCAATTTCCTTGACACCACTATTAAATTAAACCCTACAGGTCTCACGACCTCCGTGTACTATAAACCTACTGATGCTCACGGTTTCCTCCTGTACAGCTCATCCCACCCCAGAAGCTGCAAAGATTCCATCCCATATTCCCAGCTACTCCGCCTTCGTTGTATCTGTCAGGACGATAATGACTTCCTCGAGAGAGCCCATGAAATGCTGGACTTTTTCCGCAGACGGTCCTACCCAGAGGACATCTTGTCCACAGCTTTCGGTCGCATAACCCAGGTCTCGCGGGAAATGTCCCTCGTCAAACATACGCGACCTCCGAACAATGAACCCAAGCTTATCCTCACCTTCCATCCACATGCCTATGCCATCAAGCACATTTTCCTGAGACACTGGTCTATGTTGGAATGCGATCCAACCACTCGTGAGGTATTCTCCAATGGCCCTAGGGTAATTTCCGCCGTAACCAGAGCCTCAGAGACCACCTTGTACATAGTCGCCTCCCCACGGCTACTTCATCTGTGGGCACATTCCAGTGCCATCGTAAGAACTGTCTGACATGCCCATACGTTGATCAGACACCAGAGATTGCATTTCCTCGAGGCACCTTCACCTTGAAAGATTCTTTCACTTGTACATCCCGCAATCTGATTTATGTCATCATCTGCAAACGAAGTGACATGAAATACATTGGCCAAACGGGCAGACGTCTTGCTGACCGTTTTAGAGAACACCTCAGGGACATCAATCAGGGCGCTGACAAACCTGTCCCCAACCATTTCAATTCCTCCAACCATAATGGAGTCGACGATGTATGTGTCACCGCATTAAAACCCTGCTACTCCAATAGCTCCGTCAGGCTCAGAATTGAATGCCAGCTAATCAGCAATCTGGGATGCATCCATCCAGCAGGTATCAATACTGTTGTGGACGCTACGGTATAACTGTGCCATCTTCCCCAATTGTTTACACTATCTATTACCATATTCAGAAGACATATTAGGTGACTACGAGGCGGGTTTTAGACAAAACAGATCAACAATAGATCAGATATTTATCTTACGACAAATAGCCGAGAAAAATAAAATTGGGAATATAAAAGAGATCTCCATAACATTTTTGTGGATTTTAAAAAGGCTTATGATAGTGTCCATATGAATAATCTATGGAATGCTATGCAGGAATTTGGAATACCAAGGAAGTTAATCAACATGACTAGACTATGCATGGAATATACTTATAATATAGTAACATATAAAGGCAGGAAATCAGAACCTTTCCAAATAACATCTGGCTTGAAACAGGGTGATGCACTATCGCCGCTACTCTTCAATCTGGCTCTAGAGAAAGTTGTAAGGAAGGTAAAGGAGGACTGTGATATTGGAGGAACATCCAAGCTGCTTGGTTTTGCAGATGATATAGATATTATAGGACAAAGTGAACAAAAGACATTGGAAATATTGACTCACTTAAAGGAAAAAGCCAACAGATGGGGGCTGGTTATCAACCAAGATAAGACAGAATATATGGTAATTTCAAGAGAAGGAATGGCTAAAAACTCTGGCCACAAGCAAATAGATATATGACCCTTCAACTGCTCAAACCTCATAAGGGAAGAAATACAAACTTGAATCAATTCTGGAAATAAGATATACTATGCACTACAACATCTACTAAAATCAAATGCGTTATCTCGTAACACCAAAATCACAATATACAAAACACTGATCAGACCATTTGTGCTGCATGGCTCTGAAACCTGGAGTACAACGAAAGGAGACGAAGCCTTATTACAAACCTTTGAAAACAAAGTTTTAAGACGCATCTTTGGACCCATTAGGGATACACAAAGTGGAGTGGAAAAGAAAAAACATATATGATCTGTTTAAGTCCCCGCTAATCACTGGTATCATGAAGGCTAATAGACCACAATGGCTGGGGCATATAGAAAGAATGGAAGATAATAGGGAAACAAACCTCGCTTACACTCAGGAAATAAATGACCGTAGACCCCGAGGTAGACCAAGAAGACGGTGGAGAGATAATATATATACAGACCTACAAGCACTTGGAATCAACGACTGGCAAGAGAAGGTCAACCAGAGAGACGAATGGAGACGGATTGTATCTGCAGCAAAGAACCTCAATGGCTCGGAACGCTGAAGAAGAAGAAGAATCTATTACTATGCTGTTCCCCCCCCCCCCTTTATCTATACCTAACTGTCCCCACACCCTTATATTTTCAAAGCAGACTGTTTGCATATTTTTGGCTACTTAAATCCTATCTGGCAACCCACTTTTAACTCTGCAGCCAACGAGCGCCTTCGCAGCTGGCCAAGCCACCTTTTCTGCCCAACATGGCATAGGGACAGTTGTGATTTTTTCTTTGTTTGCTGTATTTCGTTGTGTTAGCTATCTGTGGTGTCCTGTCCTTGACAAAGATTCTGAGAATCGAAACGTCGGTCGTCCTGTGTGTCGTGTCGTATGCGTCTGTGTGTATTTTATTTTATTTTATTTTATTATTTATTGTATATATTTATTGAGTGCTTCTGATTTCGGATTTTCACCTGTATTTCGCGATACGATGGATCTCCTTGTAAGGTATGTGCAACGTGTCGATGTTTAGTACGTTCTTCTCGCAGGAGTTTAATATACCTATTTGTTTCCAATTCGTATCGATTAGAAATATGTATCAGCCAACGAAATGCTAAATAAGATTGGAAAGAAGCTATTATATTTCACCTGTTGAGTGTAACTTGGAGAACTTGGTGACAACCGGCAAGATCGAAGGGAAGAGACCAAGGGGAAGACCGAGAAGTAAATACTTGGATGGCTTAGCCACGTGGCTTGGTCGAGACAGGAACACGGAACTGATCAACGACTCTGGTAATCGAGTGAGATGGCAAAACATGACCACCCACGCTTATCGGCATGGCACATGATGGATGGATGGGTTGAGTGTAAACGGCCATACAGTCGTTCTTCTACTAATCAACTAGAGAAGAGTTCGTGTATGTTCACTTTGTGATATTGTTGTCAGCAAGGAAATATGGTTCAGTAACAGAAGGAGTGTAAATATAGGGTGTATTTTTAATGACTGTGCGGTATTTTAAAATATTGCCGGTCCAAGTTTTGTATTCACCCTCTGTAAAGTTCACGCAACATAATAGGTAAATACAAAACTTGGACCGGCAATATTTTCAAACACTGCACAGTCATTAAAAATACACCCTGTAGTTATCATTTTGCTCATTGTGTAACAAGACTGATTGAGGTCTCTGAAGTGCTGCGTTCTTGAATGAGAGTGGTTGCTGCAATGATTATTTCGTGACTTTGGTCTACAATCAGTAGTGATTACAGACTAGTAGTCAATCTGGATGGGCAGCTGGTCTAGTGACTAAGAATTCCGGGTTCTCCCTCGGGAGACCCGCGTTCGAATCCTCGGTAAGGCGCGGAATTTTTTCTGTCGGGGGTAAAAAGAAAATCTTAACCTGCACAGTTCGCGGCTACTGCACTAGCCAGGCCGCCTTAATTTCTCAGACTCAAGACCCCACCCCCACCCCGCCCTACGCAGCAAGGTAATATAGGGGGTAGATGACAGACAGTTTGACAGTCAATCTGGAAGCCTGAAATATCAGACCATCAGTTATCAGGACTCTTACATTGTTACACTCTTACATTACATTGTGCCAACGGCTTCGGGCGGAAGAGTGCAATTGGGAGGGTACACGCCTTACCCTGTTGCGAGGAAAGCAACCTAAAGACAAAATGTCATGGCAGGGCAGACCAGGCCTTAAGCCTTGGTTGGCGGCTGGTCTAGGATCGAAGCTCCGACAGGAGGACAGTTAGAGCATTGCTTTGCTGATCTGGCAGCTTCTGCAGCTTGTCTTGTTCCAGATGTAGAGGTGTTACCTTTCCTCTGGAGTGAACTATGCAGGCCGAGAGAGGGATCATGCTGCATGGCCAACATATGATCTCTGTATTTTAGCCCAGGCTTTGTGCTATGGAGAGGCAATAACTCCATCCCTGGTCATAACTGGTCTCGGAATCAAAGCGAGTGGCAACTGTTACGGGTTATAAGTCCCTGTCAATTGGCGTAGACATGGGGCGCAACGCGTTGCCTCTGACGGTGATAGACACCTACAATTGTCACTGATCAGCTACCGCCCGCCTCATGCTGGGCAACCCCCGGCCAATTGGGTGTTGATCCGCCACAGCCTGCCTGTTTCAATGGGTACTTGGGGCTAGGACAATATCTGAATCGCAGGCTGTAAAACCAATGCACCAGGTACTAATGACAAGAAAAATACTCGACGCGCTATCGAGGTCAAGTCGCTTTATCGGATAACGCAGAGGATGCCTCGCGTTAAAAGTGCCGCGCAGAGACATGCGCTATATGCAGCCGGGAAGAAGAAGGCAGAGGCGAGGAAGGCCGCTACGACTGCTGACCCTATATCTACGAACAGCAGTCTGGCTACTACACCAGCTGAAACCGTCCCAGTTGATGAAGAAACCAACACTCAAGCCAGCAGCAGCCAGGAAGTTCCAACCAGCTCCAAAACGATGCAGCTCAATCTACCAGTGACCTCCACACGGGAGGAAACAACAACAACATCTGAGGACTTCACCAGCAGAATACTGCTCAAACAGACAAGCGTGGGTTAAGCTAAACTGTCGGCGCTACCAAAGGACAAGATAATCAGTCTGTTGGAAAACGAGCTGGGAAGACATACCATCAACCAGCTGCGCAAGACACCTGATGGAGTAGTGGTCTCCATCAATAACAACCCAAAACTACAGCTCTTATCCAGAAGATAACACAAGAGGAGAAAGCCACCATACAGCTTCACCACGACATATTATTGGAAGCCGCCCGACACAGCATGATGAAACGATGGGTCATTAAACGAGTCAAGACCCACCTCACCAACGACAAGATCAGGGAGATGCTGACAATGGAGAACAAGAAACTCAAGATCAACAGTGCCGAGAGGATCATCGGAAAGAACAACATCCCCTCCACAGTAGTCATAGTAACATCGGAGGACCGAGTGATCCCTCAATACATCACATGGGACAAGAAAGACCAAGTTCCAGAGCACTACATACCGAGAGTGCTGCAGTGCTCTAAGTGTCAGAAGTTTTGGCACATCCGTGCCACCTACAAGAGTGAGGTTGAGGTTTGCAGATTCTGCTCTGAACCTCATCCATACAGCCAGTGCCAGCATGCAAAGATAGACAAGGACTTCAGGAGGCCTAACAATAACAGAAAATGCGCCAAATGCTTTGGTAAACAAGGCGCCAGGTACCTCGGCTTCCCCTACCACCAAGACAGCAAAGAAGCCATGAAAATCGCCATCAAGTTTAACCTATCATATAAGGAAGCCAGGAGGCAGTACGAGGCGACCAACCGACTCACCAAAAATGACAAAGCGCAACTGGAGGACCAACTGAAGGACCTGAGAACACAGATCAAAACCATGGAGGAAGGAAAAGTTAAGACGCAAGAAACACAGATAATAGCCGCTCAGCGCATCCTGGACGAAACGAAGCAAGTCCAGAAGAAGATTGAGCAGTATGTCGCTCGAATGGCTGTTATACAGGCTGAGACAGAAGAAAGGCTATCAAGCAGGGAGGATGAAAAACACAAGAAGCAAGAAAAACAGATAACGGCCGTTCAGCGCATCCTCGACGAAATGAAGCAAGTGCAGCAGAAGATAGAACAGGATGTCGCTCGAATGGCTGCCATAAAGGCTGAGACGGATGAACAGCTATCTAACGTAGGAGACTGGGGAGAAATGGACCAGCAATTTTGTAGTTTTTAATTTTTGCTCATCACCGGAACAGATTTTATCGAAACATAACAAAACCATGACTAAAATGTTGTACATTCATTTATTTTAAAAGGGGAAAACATTTAGCAATCTATTTCTATATGTTTCTTTACAAAATGCATTTCAAAAATGTATATGAACATGGGGAGAAATTGACCACCATTGGGGTGAAATGGACCAGCACGTGGGGAGCAATGGACCATAGTGGGGAGAAATGGACCTTTTTTAAAAAGAAGCAGCAACAACTCATCCATATTGCTATAAGAAATAAATAATCATTAAAACGATATTTGCAGTTTTTTTTTTTATTATTTTAAGCGACAGTAAAAAAAAGTTTAATATGATAATAATAATCTAATATAAAGTTTTATCGAACATTTATGCCTGCAAGACTTTCTTTGAAGACATAGCCATCTTTGGTCCTAGAAGTGGTTCCAGTGATTGTAGATCTAGTAAGCTGTGCTTTAATACATGTAATTGAGACACTGGCGACATCTTCTACCTTAGGCTTAACAAATTTACCAGCAACCTTCTCACTCTTGCGCAAGAACTCTACCTCAACATCACCATCATCATCAATGTCTCCCCTTACAATTCCTACATAGTAAACACAAGTCTTCTTTGTTCCATATTCACATAGCACACACTGGCCTTCAAAAACCTCACGCACACCAGTCAAGCTAACCGTACACTCCTCATTTTCACCAAATGAAACATCAGAATCTGTGTCATCACAAAACGAAATGTCAGTTTCTGGATCTGAATCAACATCAAGTTCTTTCAGCAGCTGTCTCTTTGCCTTTTTGGGTGGAACTTTCGCTGCCTTTTCTTTCATCACCGCTCTTTCCCTAATTCGATCCATTTCTGGCGTAGAAGTAGCCAGCATAGTTTTTCCTCTTTTCCTCATATTATTTGAATCTTTTCGCGGACCAGCTTTTGGTAGTCCTCTGAAAACATGAGGCGAAGTAAAGGAAGAAGTAGCTTTATGTTGAAGACTCCCTGATATTTCCTGCAAGTCATCTACAAGGTTCTCAACATTACACTCTTTCTGATTTTCATGAAATTCTTGTGCAGTTTGATCTGTGCTGGTACCACAATGTGGAGATGCTGATCCTGTCTGTTCATTGCTTTCTAAAGTGGCATTTTCACTGTCCTTGCTGATGGGCCTGTTCGTTATTTCTGAAGGCATAAAATCATCTTCTGTAAAAACATCTTCGTTAAAGGGCCAAATACCTGACACTGCAAAGCCTGATTGAATGTTAATGGGAGTTGCCGCTTTAAGAAAAGCGTGGCCTCCTAGATTTGCAACTTGATAGATTGTCAGTGGTGTCCCAACATTTTTCATCATCCATGAATCACACGCATTGTTGTAGACCGACTTCATGGGTCCAAAAACTGAACGGTCCAAGGGCTGAGTTTTAGATGAGGTGTGTGTTGGCAAAGTGATCACATGAATGTTGTTTTTCTTGCACAGTTCAAGTGATTCAAATGAAATGTGGGAATCGTGATTGTCCAAGATCAAAATCAAAGGGAAGTCTTTGGAAGGTCTTGAATGCTTAATGAAGTGATTTATAACTTTGACGAAATTATCACGGGTCATCCAACCTGATTCATTCACAAGGCCAAGGGAACCTTCAGGTGCTCCAGCAAGCATAAAATTCTTTAAAAATTTTCTGGGAAACACAAAACCTGGAGGGATAATGTGACCCGCAGCTGACACAATGCAACAGATTGTGACCAGTTCTCCTCTTTCTCTGGATGTCACCTGGCCTATTTGCTTCACTCCTCGTGGGGCAATTACTTTTGGCACTTTCTGTACAGTGGTCAGACCTGACTCTTCCAAATTGTAGATTTGAGCTCCACTCACATTTAGTTTTGTAATGGTTTCCTTCACAATGTTGAAGAAGGTGATAATATTATGTTTGTTGAAAGCTGTAGCTCTAGCCAGAGATGTTGCCTCAGGTTGCCTTATGGTCAGCTCGGGATTCCGTCGCAAAAATCCACAAAGCCAGTCATTCCCTGCCATCATTTGCTCATCCCAGGTTAAAGGATGTGCAATGTTATTGACTTTCGCCATCTCGTACGCCAAAATACGAACGTTTTTAGTTGTGAGTCCATGGAACATTCTTGCACAATCTTTCAAGTAACTAGCAAAATCAGCTTCTTGCTTAGCTGTGAAAACAAGGCTATGCCTATAATTTGGTACGAGTCTAGTAGGCAGACCATTTCCTTCTCTGTCTTTTGTAAGATTGTTATTGAGGGTAGAGCGAGCAATGCCGTACTCCCTTGCAGCTTTCCTCACTTTCATTACATTTTTCACAGCATTAACAGCTTCTCTCATACGTTCCTCCATAACGAGACCCTTGTTGGTGTTTCTGATGTACAATCTTGGCATCTGAAACAAAAGAGTGACAGAATTATATAACATTTAGAATGGTAGGCCTATCATTTGCAAAGAAATACTGATCATAGCACGAATGGCGTGCATCTTTAATAAATCACTGAAATCAAATTTGTTAACAGTTTTATTGGTCTAGATTTAGACCCCAGTATTAAAAAGAATCAATAATGCTGATATTCGAATGCAATCTTCAACACTTTTAATAACAACAGACTGTCTTGTCAATTTCTTCTATGGGGAGAAATGAACCATGGGGAGAAATGAACCGGTCCATTTCTCCCCTATCAATTAAACTATTCAGCCATAAAGTCTCTTAAATCTAATATTATATGCTATATTTTTATATGAACTCTTAAATAACAAGTAAATAAAGATATTAACGTAATTACCTTGTCTTGATTCCTGACCATGCGCCTGCTTTACGATGGTGTCTGGAACTGGAAAAAGAAACTTTAGTGCAGAAAATTTTTCAAACTTTGCGTGGGAACGACCTGTGCGGGAAGTCGATGGCAAATGAAAAATTCGGACTATGTTTGATGTGGAAAACAAACTTATTATGGTTTCACTTTCATTGCATCACAGCCAGGGGCCAGAGAGGGGGTGGTCCATTTCTCCCCTATGTCCATTTCTCCCCAGTCTCCCCTACAAGATGTGAAACAAAACACAGAAATCACTATTGATAACATACTTGAACTGCTCAAGATTCAGATAGCCACACCCGAACCAAAGGATACAAGGGCACAAACAGAAGAAGAAGCAACAGAGGAAGAACGATATCGCTCACCACCAAGATCCGTCTGGCGAACGCCGAGAAGATTCGACAGCAACTCACGACGGGGAAATAGGAGGACCATCAGGAGAGACGACAACTGGTAAAACTCCCTGAATGAAACAGCACTATATGACGGGGTGGGTACCCAATTACTCCAGGCCTCAACACGTGCGCGACTCTGTCCAGACATGAAATACCTCATCAAGAAAGTAAAGAACCCAATCAACCCACCAGATGCCGGGAAGCTGACAATAAGCAGCCCAAAGTACGAAAGACAAACTTCAAGCTACACCATAAACACCCCTACATAGCTAAGTCGAAAATTCGAAGGCTGAAAGGGGGTACTTGTACCAGAAATTGGAATTGGAATTGGAATAGAAACCTCAAGCTACGGCTTGCAACCTGGAACGTGAGAACCATGTGTCCAGGATTTTTCACCGACTTGACCAATATTGATGATGTGAGAAAAACGGCTGTGATTGATGCCGAACTCAATCGTCTTAACATTGATATTGCTGGCCTGCAGGAGACTCGCTTTACTGAGGAAGGGTCACTCAGGGAAAACAATTACACCTTTTGTTTTGAAGGGTAGAGGGCAGGCAGAAAAAAGGCAACACGGTGTGGGCTTTGCGGTGAAGAATTCACTACTGGGAATGATTGAAATTCCAGCAGGAGGAAATTAAAGACTATTATCCCTGCGCTTGGCAACCTCTTGTGATTTTGCCACCATTATTACTGCATATGCACCGACCTCTGATGATGTGAAGGATTCGTTTTATGAGGAGTTAGACTCCGTGATCAAGGCAGTTCCAAAATCTGACTACATTTATATGCTCGGTGATTTCAATGCTCGTGTGGGCAAGGACTCGAGTTCATGGCCAGTGTGCCTTAGAAAATACAACATTGGTAGCATGAATGAAAATAGGCAAAGGCTGCTGGAGCATTGCACCAGAAATGACCTATGTATTACAAACTCCTATTTTAAAACAAAAGAGCTGCATAAGGTCACATGGAAACATCCAAGATCCGGCCATTGGACCAGCTGGACTTCATCATCACACGGAGACAACATCTGAACCATATATCATTGACTCGAAGTTACCACAGTGCTGCAGTGATACGGATCATTCTTTGGTTGTTGCAAGGGTTAGACTGAGACCAAAGAGAATCTACACAGCTAAACACAAATCTAGCCCCAGGATTAATACTATTAACACTCACGATCCTGAAAAGTGCTTTCAGTTTCAACAGCAACATGAAGACGCTTTCACTGATACACCAGAATATTGTACAGTAAGGTAAAAGTGGGGTCAACTTAAGGAAACCTTTTATAAAACTGCCATAGGGGTTTACGGCACTGTGGATCATAAGAGGCAGGACCTGTTTGCGGCAAACAGCCAGACTCTTCAGCCCTTGATTGATAAGAAGAAGATAGCTCTCTTAAGACCAACGCGTAACACTCTTAGTGAACTAAAGCAAACTAGGAAGGATGTGCAAAAGGCTGCCAGGCAGTGTGCAAATGATTATTGGATCAAGTTATGTGAGTCCATTCAAATCGCAAGTGATATGGGAAACATCAGAAGCATGTATGAAGGAATAAAGAAAGGCTGTGGTCCAATGATCAAAAGAAGTGCACCATTGAAAACCTTGACTGGAGAAATCATAACTGATAAGAAACAGCAGATGGACAGACGGGTAGAGCACTATTTGGAGCTTTACTCAAGTGAGACCAAACTAGCGGATGATGCCCTCAACGCCATAGAGGCTCTACCAACTCTTGACCACCTGGACACACTTCCCACCATAACAGAAGTTAAGTGTGCTATAAATGAACTTGCATCTGGCAAGGCTCCAGGTAAGGATGGGATTCCAATAGAGGTTATCAGGAGTGGGCAAGACACACTCACTCTACAGATCCACCATCTAATAGAGCTATTCTGGCGATAAGGACAAGTCCCACAGGATTTCAAAGATTCAAGCATCATAACACTGCACAAGAACAAGGGCGATCGGAGCGACTGCAACAACTATAGGGGTATCTCACTTCTGTGTATTGTTGGAAAAGTATTTGCCAGAATTGTTCTGCACAGACTTCAAGTCCTACGATATCAAGTCTACCCCGAATCACAGTGTGGCTTTCGACAGAACCGGTCTACCATTAATATGATATTCTCATTGCGACAAATGCGAGAAAAATGCAGTGAACAGAATCAACCACTGTTTATTGCCTTCATCGACCCCACAAAGGCATTTGATTTGGTCAGTCGTGAGGGGCTGTTCAATGCACTAAAGAAGATTGGCTGCCCACCAACTCTTCTGTCCATTGTGGAGTCGTTCCACACAGGCATGAACGGTACAATCAAGTTTGATGGTGCAACTTCAGAAGAGTTTGAAATCAAGAGTGGAGTTAAGCAAGGTTGTGTACTAGCTCCCACCCTCTTTGGAATATACTTTTCACTTCTACTGAAATATGCCTTTCGTGATCAGGATGGTAGTATATACATTCACTCACGCTCAGATGGTGGCCTCTATAATGCTCAGAGATTGAAAGCCAAGACCAAAATTAGGAGGGTACTGTTCAGAGAGTTGCTTTTTGCAGATGATGCTGCAGTTACGACCCACTCTGAGGAATAATTACAATGTAAACTATCTGCATTCTTCAATGCTTGTTCTGAATTTGGTTTAACAATTAGCAAAAAGAAGACACAAATTACGTCACAAGGTGCGCATGGGGTACCATCAATCTTTATTGACGACGCCGAACTAGAGATGGTAGACCATTTTACATATCTAGGATCAGTGGTAAATAGCAAATTATCCCTAGATCAGGAAATCAATATCCGGACTGGCAAGGCAGCAACAACAATGAACATGTAAAGAAAAAGAGCCTGGAATAACAGGAAGCTTACTGGCAAAACAAAAGTCCTTGTCTATCAAGCCTGTGTCCTTAGTACTCTTCTTTATGGCAGTGAAACCTGGACAACTTACTCACACCAAGAGAAACGTTTAAACAGCTTTCATATGCGGTGTCTGCGAAGAATTCTTGGTATTAAGTGGCAAGACAAAATCACAAATACTGAAGTATTGGAAAGATCAGGTTGTATGACGATTTATTCCATGCTCAGTCTTCGTAGACTTAGATGGGTAGGACATCTTAGGAGGATGGATGATGGTAGAATACCAAAGGACACCTTTTTTGGTGAATTAAAGATGGGTTAGAGATCTCAGGGTCGATACAAAGATGTGTGTAAACGGGACATGATTAATACGGGCATTGATAATGCACATTGGTAGCAAGTCGCCGCTGAACGTGTTGCATGGAAAGCAAACAACAGAAATGGAATAAAGACAAAGGAGAAAATTATTGCAGATAAGTCACACACCGAGCGTGTGAGACGCAAGATGGTGCATGATGGTGGAAATGACCACGTGTTCACATGCACCCACTGTGAACGAACATTTTACAGCGCGAATTGGCCTTAGCAGTCACATTCGCTACCGCCATGGGTAAACGTTATTATGCCTTTTTGAAGCACAAACTATCGTCTGTCAAGACGGCAAGGTGGCAATGAATGAGTTATCAGGACTCTGCACAATTTGAGCACTAAGAACTATGAAGTTTTATGTCTGAAAGTGGCGACAGTTGTAGCAGCACCAAAGTGTAGGAGGAATTGCTGAAGAGCTTCAGAGAGAACTCGATCGCATAATCACGTGGTGCGATGAATCAGGACCACTGGTCAATCAAACGAAAGCAGCCGTGACATGGTTTTCGCTGAATAATCATATTATCAACACCCCATCACAAACTGTAAATTTATGATCGAAAGTTATGGAAAAGTCACATGCAATGAAATTCCCGGTTGTGCTTTTTGATAGGGGGCTGGCTTTTTCTGAGCATATGGACCAAGTGATGATGAAAGCTGGCAGGGCTGTGAGGTAGATTTCCTTAGTATGATGCAAGTCTTTGAAATGCTGCCCCTTAAATATTGTTGTTTCTTTTCGAAATGCCGCCCCCTAAAACGTTTTTAATTATTTAATGGTTTAAATTGTATTTTGATTTCACTGCTTATGCAGCCCCCTCACGGTGCCACCTGATGCGACAGTCTCTCTGTATCTTAGCACGACACGGCCCTGAAAGTTGGAATATACACGGATTCAGTGAGGGTAATGGCGGCGGAAAACTATGTGCATGTGTGAGAAATTTAGTTGACTCTTACTGACGTGTGGTTGTGGGTGCATGTTTAAATCTCTTACACTTCATATCCAAGAGAGAAGACTCGGAAAAAAAATTTTCTTGTAAACTGACTGAAGAAACAGTCTAGGGATACTCAAAAAAAATATCCAAGAAGTGGCCCGTAGAAAAGGTATATGTAGCTGCTCTTAGTTCCGCAATGAGTAGCTGCTCTTAGTTCATCAATGAGTGAGAAAGAGGGATTTAAATATGTAGAATAGAGTTTTGCAGAAACAACTACACAGTGCAAGTTACCTCTCTGACTTATCCTCTTCTGGAAAGTTAATGGTTTGTCCCCCACTAACTGTAATTTGCCGGTCTCCCTGGTCAAAGAGTTAAGGACGGTGTTCGTAATCCCGAATACTCACGTATGAAACATAGCTGCGCTAGATTCGGCAGCGAATCGCGTCGTGCTAGTTACTTACGGAGGTATGTGAGCCGGTTATTCAGAAATCAATGGCAAACTACTGAACGTAAAACTTGCCAAGACATCAACAGTAGCTGAAAAATGCTGGTGTTGACTGCTATGTCCTGTAAAGGATATGCGGGGGAAAATAAACTGCAATTTAAAGGAGTTTACGAGCATTTAAGCTATACATAAATAGTATATACAGTTAGAAATATTTTGGAAGAACTATGAGTTAAGCATATTGTCAGAAGTCATAGTTTCTCACAATGGTATTATGATATGGGTGCAGATTCAAATCCCTTACAGTCCAGATCGCATAGAGAACACTTAGGACAAATGTCTCTTGTATGCTGATGGAAGAAACAGTCCCTGGATACTCACTAGCGTAGTGTTTAAGCCTAGTTGATTATCAGTCCATGTGCGAAGTGGTCCTTTGATTGGCCAACCAAACAAATAGAGTTGCTGGTAAAATTCCAGTTGAGTGATGGGGTACCTCTCGGTAAGCAAAATAAACGATGTTGGTACATTGGTATCCCATGTCTCTGATTTGTTATGAGTCAGTTTTCTCAAGATGGTGATAAGGGTACTGTTAAACCTTTCTACTGTCCAATTCGAAGTCAGTCATATGGTGAAGTGTGAATCTGATGAGACTGGAAAATTCTAAGCACTTCCAATAACTTACCTCTGAACTGTGACCCATTGTCAGTCCACATTGAGCAGGTGTCTCCTAGTTTAATAATATAGCAGTTTCTTCTTTTAGTTCTTCTAAGAAGTCCTACAATTTTCACAGCCACTTTTTCAAAAGGTGTGCCGTGATAGGCATTTTCCCTAAGGTAGCTGGAGCTGTCCAGTGCTTTGAGGCTACTCTCTGGCATCGAGGACATGATTTTACATACCGAACTATATAAACATTCATTCCAGGCCAGTAGTAAAGGGTAGAGATCCTTTGCATGATTCCATTGATTCCAATGTGACCACTGAAAGGTAAGATATGGCTCATATCTAATATTTGAGCTCTGTAAAGTGAAGGCGTGTTGCTGAAATTGTTGCGAATAAGTCCTTCTTTTCCTTCCGTCCTTTAAGAAGTCCATACTTCATATATAATTCACCTTTATGAGACGATGAATGGTTTTTAGGCAGTTTGTTAAAACATGCCGCCAAGGTGATGTATGGGCTTGATTTATTTCTTCTATTTGATGTTTTGTGGGAGCTATTGAAGCAGGAGTTTTCCTAGCTTGCTATCTAGTCGTTATGACTGCAACAGTCACAGGCTGTACTGGCTCTCACAAAAATACATAACGACATCCCAACATCACAGGGTAGATGGAGTCATCCAAGACCGCTGGCATAATTTCGCCAGTCACATAACGTGAACTATGTTTAAATTTGTCACTGCTAAAGGCATAGGTACTGAGATTTTTAAAGACCCCTAGATCTCAATTATTTCCTCCGTAAACTGATCATGGTTCTCAAATGCGTCGAATTGTAAACCAGTGTCATAAAAACACATGGTGGAGAATCCGTTCAGGGTAACTAATTCTACGACAGGAAGTAGTGTAATGGTGTCTTTATGCTCATGCGTATCTTGATGGTCATCAGTGTTCACCTTATTTACTTACTTTTTTGTCATGCAAGCAACTGTATAAGGAAGGGTTTTCGCCTGCAGTCTCTGGTATGGTGTCTGGTAGTCCTACACTTATGGCAGTAAAGATGTTCCCTCTCTCAAAGCATACGAGTTTCCGTGTTTGGTTGTGGTTTTTACCTCATCATTGGGCTTACAGTAACTTTTGCTATGATTTTGCACAGGGTTTTCGGAATTGTCATTTGAGGGTGTAATTGTCACCCTACAATTACCTTTCGAATCACTCTGCGACTTTTCTTATCTCTCGGCCATGATCATTATAGCGTCCTGTATTTCAGCTCCATGAAGAATGAAGAAAGATTTTATGTCAGCTGACATTTTATATTTCAGCTGATCAATGATAATCATTTCCTGCAAGCCTTGATAAGATTGATACAATTTTCCTGATGTGTCCCACTGGTGTAGGTACGTTTTCAGTCTGTCTATAAATTGTGCAAAGTTCTCTTCTAGCCCCTTCGGAGCAGTTTTAAACTTCTTTTTATAGCTTCCTGAATCGAATTCAAATCTTGTAAGCAGTGCGTGATTGAGTTTTTTAAATAAAAATAATTTTCATGTTCTTTCAGGCGCAATCAAGAGCACACCCCATAAGCAATGCAACACAATCCTTCAGATAATTTTAAACACAATTTGCTCTCTTCCAATCCACACATGGAACAATTCTCTCGAAACCGTAAAGATATGCTTCCATTGAATCATCATGTTCGAAAAACGGGTCACATGGATACGCCATGACACCTGTTTGAAGAGATGATGCTTCTGTAATTCCGTCTACTATCTTGCTGGAACTGAAATCGGGTGAAGCAGTTAATCTTCTGCTGATGCGAATCTTTTAAGTTCAAGTTCATTTTCTATTTTTGTTTTTCAGTTCAATTGCATGCTGGCAAGGGTTCTCAATTTGTCAATTTCAGCCTTGTAGCTTTTTTCTCCGATAATTCTTTGTCCATTGTCAACTATTTATGTCTTTCAAATTCGTCTAAAACCATCCATCCATCCATCATGTGCCATGCCGGTAAGCGTGGGCGGTCATGAACTGCCATGTCACTCGATCACCAGAGTCGTGGATCAGTTCTGTGTTCCTTTCTCGACCATGCCACGTGGCCAAGCCATCCAGGTGTTTACTTCTCGGTCTTCTCCTTTGTCTCTTCCCTTCGATCTTGCCAGTCGTCACAAAGTTCTCCAATTCATTTCTTCTCATAACATGCCCAAAAATTTTGACTGTCTACGTCTAATGTCTCTAATCAGTTTACGATCTTCATTTGTTTCTTGAAGGACTTGTTCATTGGTTTTTCTGTCTGTCCGTGGTATTCTTTGCATTTTCCTCAGAAACCACATTTCCACAGCCATCAGCTGTTTTTCAGCTTGACTGCTTATTGTCCACGCTTCACGTCCATACAAAAATATAGGTTCTATGTAGCACTTCAACACTCTTTTTCTCGTTTCAATTGATACCTTTTTATTGGTCAGTATGTTTTTAATCTTGCAAAAGGCTACCTACGCAATGGCAATTCTTGTTCTAATCTCTTCAAGGCATCTCCCATAAGATGTTATGACTGTGCCGAGATAACCGTATCGATTCACTTGCTTAAGAATATGTCTATTTACTCTTATATCACATTGTGGTATTTCCTTCTTCCCAGTGACCACCATAATATGTGTCTTCTTAATATTCAGTTCTAACCCTATTTGTTCACTGTGTGCAACAACCGCATCTACTAAATTTTGCAGGTCCTGTTCATTGTCTGCAATCAAGACTGTATTATCTGCATATCTAATGTTATTGATTTATCGTTCCCCAATGTTGATTCCTTCCATATCTTCTATATGTCTCAAAATTTTTTCACTGTACAGGGAAAAAAGATCTGGAGACATTGCACCTCCCTGTCTCACACCTCTTTTAGTAGGTTGATATTGACCTACATTGTTATCAATTATGATGGCAGCTTGTTTTTCCAATATATGCTTTTTACAAGTCTAAGGTCTTTTCCACCAGTTTGTAGATCTTAAAGCATCCTTATCATGTCGACATGTCTCACTTTATCGATAGCCTTTGTGTAGTCAATAAAGCAAAGATATAGATCTTTGTTTACTTCTATAGAACGTTCAATTACTATTCTCAGTATATACACAGCATTTACTGTGCCCTTGCCTTCTACAAACCCACATTGTTCTTCTCCTTTTTTCGGGTTGTATTTTCTTCCTGGCATGATAATTCTCAGCAGAATCTTCGTGATGTGACTCATTATACTATTTGTTCGATGTTGATCACATTCCAAGGCTCCTGATTTCTCCGGAATTGCAATAAATATAGAATTACATAATTCAGGAGGCATATTTCCCATTGGTCACTGATGTCTTGAAATAATATTTCCATACCGGACAAGGTATCGAATCTGTGCTTTACCTCTACGTTGAATTTATCTTTTATTTCCTCACTCTTCAGTGCCTGTAGATCACATTTTGTGTTTCTTGATGGTAAATATTTAACTTTCTTTAATTTGTTATGTAAATTGCTTAAGATTAATATATGTTCTCTGTAGCAGTTTGCGCTTGGTATAGTTTTTGCGACTTTTAAGGCATTTCGAAATCTTCTGTTGATGAGAATGTATTCAATCTGATTTCTGATCTTTTGATCAGGACTCCTCCATGTCCATAATCTCCTTGGGTGCTGTTGATACCAGGTGTTTCTAATAATCAGATCATGCTCTTTTGCCCACTGTACAAATCTGCAACCTCTTTCATTCTGTTCCCCTAGTCCATACTTGCCTACTATGCATCCGTCCTGTTGATTTCCAACTTTGGCATTCAAGTCACCCATTAATATATTTACTTCAGAATTCTTGCATTTCTTGAAGGCTTTCTCTAAATCATTATAAAATTCATCGATGCTGTCATCACTACTGTCTGCTGTTGGTGCATAAACTTGTATGACGTTGACATCGTCTGAAACATACTTTGCTAAATCTGCGTTAGAAAGGCCAGACTGTTCACCTGTTTCTAAAAACTGCACGGAGTTTAGCTCCTTCTGAGATTCAATAGTAGTGCCTCTGGTAACAGTACGTACGATCTATTTATATTTAACCCGAAGAGGTAGGTTCTATAGTTTGAGTAGGCAAGAGTAGTAAGCAAGGTTAATAAACTCAATAATACAAATATAAAATGTGTTAGTATACACTTATACCGAGTAAACAACCAATTGCCAAAGTCAATTTTTCTACAGAAATAATATCTTAATATTAGCTGCTAATAAATTCTGATTAAGTGTTAAATCATACTAACTTTCTCACAAGATGAATGATGTTTGTTAGGGGTGTGAACGTGACGATAGTAATTTAAAAATATGCAAATTTATAATATCCCGGATTGAGCGGCACAATCTGGCGCGTATGTTGATTGTATATATATATATATATATATATATATATATATATATATATATATATAGTTAGTTAGTTAGTTAGTTAGTTAGTTAGTTAGTTAGTTAGTCGCAGTTCCAACTTCACAGCAACGGGTCGTCCCCATTATGCTCTGTTCCTGTGCCAGTGAATATCACACAAAATGCTCCCCACTGCCCAATGTGAAAAGTGAAAAAGACAGGAGTCTCGACAAACAACAGCCCGCACAGATACACTGTGCATAATGCCGCCGCCAGAATGTCAACACAATAGTCCCCGACAAAACACCCAGTTCATTTCTGATGGAGTCGGCAGTCATTTTCCCATCTGGATGTTTCCTATATGTTCACCCACACAGTCCACGAAATGCAGTTCATCGTCGATGGTAGTGGCAGTCAACCAGAAGCCCAGCAGCCACGCATTTCTGCATAAGGCAAAAACTGGTCAACTCTGGGACATAGCCATCTGCCATCGCTCAGAACATGCAGTCACATTAAAAAAAACCTCGGGCAGATTCAAAAGCACTTCATACGAAACTCACAGCTCACAGTGTCGCGCCACGCACTCACTCAGTAGCAGGGCGACGGAACCATCAAGCCTCCTTAGTCGCCTCTTACGACATGCGTGGTAGGCTACAGTGATGCTATTCTTTGCTTCCCTTATGGGCCCCGGCAACACACGGGATATATATATATATATATATATATATATATATATATATATATATATATATATATATATATATATATATATATATTCGTCTATCATCCAGTCCTGTGAACATATATTTCGCGCAATTACGGCCACACCTTCTTATCTTGACCACCGTCTTATCAAGACCAGCAATAGTTTAGTACACACTTATTGCCCCTATAGTGGGGTACTTCAGCATGTTTGGACTATTGATCGATTACTTGCGTGGTCATAGGTTTGCAGATTACAATGAGGTAATGGGAGGCGGCACAAAAGTAGTTTAACGCCACATCCCAAAATCTTTTAACAGAATCCAGCAACAAGCTAGTGGACAGGTGGACCAAGTGTTTTGTTTTTTTTCCAAACAGGGGTAACATACACACAGTTTCTGGTTCACATTATTGTACAAATTTATTCGTAAAACCGCTGTTACTTAATGACTTCCCGTGTATTTAATTAAAACCATTCTTTTGGTTATAGTGATTTCTTCATTCCTATTACATGTACTTCTGTATATTCAGTTATTTAATGATGTCTCTCTTGT